>VXAY01006251.1:60745-130563 GCA_013399855.1 Oxyruncus cristatus
AAAAAAAAAGCCCTACACAGTTCTGCTTAGAGAGTTAGTGAGAGGAAAGAATAAATAGGATTTGAAAGAAAACCGCCAGCATTTTAGCTAATGTTCTTGTACAAAGAATGAGCCAGAGCCAAGCCAGACATATTTGTGAAAACTGGGCTGTGTGGAATTAGATTCAGTGCTGATAAAACTGCAGAAATGTCTACCAGCTGCAAGAGAAACTGGGTGGGGTACAAGATGCTGAATCTTCACATGGTAAGAGACCAGATAAGGTGGCCTTCCTACTCACAGCTGAACGTGGAAAGAAGAAACAATCTAATTTCCCTTTTACATGTGAGGAAGCAATGGGTGAACAGGTGATGGCAATTTTTTTTGTCAGGGTATGAAATAGCTTGAAGCCCCTTCCCTGCCTTTTAGAAAAGGGCACAGCTCAAGCCCATGGTTTTGCTTTCTTTTCTATCCAAATCACAGTTCCAGTGAGCACAGCACCAAGGCTGACAGAGTTCAAGAAGCATTTGGACAACACTCTCAAGCACATGGTGTGATTCTTGGGGCTCTCCTGTGCGGGGCCAGGAGCTGGACTTCAGTGGTCCTCGTGGGTCCCTTCCAAATCAGGATATTCCATGATTCTATGGGATGCCTTCAGTTTGCAGTCCCGACCTCTGTCTGGTTAAGGCCAGGAGAGGCTCTCTGGGGCAGGCTGGACCGTTCCAGGAGTCAAATGAGCATATGTTGTTTGAAGTGCCCTGTGGTTGTCACCTTGGTGCACACAGGTACCTTTATCAGTATTTGAAACATCCTACAACAGACTAAGCCCCAAATCAAGGGCAAGCAGGAGGCTGCTGACATTCCTCAAAAGACTCTCATCATGCTACCTTTATTCAGGAAAAAAAAGGTAAAATGTAGCATTTTGCCTGGGGCAGGAATATGTAATTTGGTGTCTGGCCCACAACTGTCAGCAAAGGGAGGGTGTTAAACTCAGCCCCATTCCCCTGCTCCCATCCACCTTGGGTAAGGATGCTTGCATGGTTTGTCATGCCACTTCCATATTTTATTTAACTGGGAAGTCCATAAAATCCCTTTAAATAGAAACAAATATTTGAATAATTTATCCAAGAGTAATTTCCTTTTCATTTCGGAGTCTGTTGGAGCTGATATTGCCCACTGCTGGGAGCTGGCAACAGCGCACGTGCTGCAGGGTACCAGGAAGCTCAGCTCAGCAAGCACACAAACAGGCACATGCCCACAGCGAGCCTGCTCCTGGGCTCCATCCAGAGCCTGAGGTCTCCGCCGACCTTGGAAAGAGATCCTTCCCGCTCGCAGCCTGCGCGAGCTGCAGGCCCACACAGGCTTGGTGGTTTGAGGGGTCCCCGAGTGCCCTGGCCCCATCGCTCAGCAGCTGCAGGGAGCACACAGATGGGGAGGGCGAGGTTTCCTCTGGCTCAGCTCCCACCAAGCAGCTGCACCGACCTTCGCAGCCACCCGAGAGAACAGCTGGGAACAAGCAAGCGGGGACGGGGATGGGGAGCTGCTCTTTTAGGGGCATTCAAAGCTTGGATTCAACAGCCACGCACAGGTGGGCAGCCTGGGTAGCAAAAGCAGATCGTGGGGAAGGCTGTATTTATCAATATAAGAGCCCCACTGTAGGAACCAATTAGCCAGTGCTTGCAAATTGCTGTGATAACACGCAGTGGAAATACAATTAACCACGGAAGTCAAATTTGCCAGTTCTGGGCCCTCAGTCCTGTGCCTCTTCCTTGAACAAATAGAGCTTTAGCATTGTGTTAATTCTGCACAGCTTGTTGGGGTTATAAAGTAGTCATTGTATGCTGTGGGGCTAAAAAAAAAGAAAAAAAAAAGACTAATAAAGGGGAATTTTTATCGCTATGTCATGGTTTGTGCTGAAACCTGACACCGTTACCAAGGAGCAGCTTCTCTAGGTATTTTCTACAAACAGATGAAGAATGTAAATATTCTTTTAGCATTGGTTCCAGCTGCAGAATCTGTCTGTGCCGATTGAACCTGCAGTCTTTATTTTAGTTGTAAAAATAAGGCACTCTTAAGACACACAGTAGATATTTTACTTAAGATAGAATGTGCAGTATCCACCATCTCATAATTTATCTTGCTGAAGGCCAAAAAAATGCAGATTTGGTTATGTCTTGAATGCATAATCCAGAATGCTCCAAGGAATACACACATAACATTACTTCTGTCCCATTGTGATCTTGAATAGATAGATCTTCCTTTTGCATTTCTTCTGACTGAGAAGTCAATGAAAGGGCTTATCTTCAGCTAATTAGACTCCTGAAGATTGCCTCAACTCTTCAAGAACTATCAACTTTTTTTTTTTTACAGCTTTCTTCTTCAATCACAGAGAAAGCCTTTGTGCCACACTTGTTTTTTCTCTCATGAAGTGATTATTGAAACATCTAACGATTTTGCTCCTTTGCTTGTTGAAAAATCTTTTATAAGTTTATGATAAACAGGCTTGTAAATTAAATAGATAATCAGACATCTGCATTCTAGAAGGTGAGAGGCAAAGTGTTTTCCCGAATGCCTTGATGACTGTGAGAACAAAAATATTTTTCTATGATGCATCTTGAAAACACTTAGTGTTTTCCCAGTGTCCTGCAAACAAAAAAACCCACTGCATGCTCCTTGTTAAATGTTTTTGATAAGATTTTGGGTGTGGGAGGAGGGATGGGAAGATGGAAACCTGGACTCTTGTGGCAGCACTAGACAACTTGCTATTATAGCAGGGCACAAATGGGGCCAGGGTACCACCAGGGTGAACTGTGCTCGTGGTTTCGCATCAGTTACTCTGAGAGCACAAAAGGCAAAGATGAGCCAACAGATGTCACCTTTTGAAAGGTGCTTAGGCCTTGTAATGCCTCACGCTGCTTAAATTTTGTATGATTTACAGCTTCCTCTGGTTTTAGGAGCATTTTGAGAAAGATACATTGGAAGTAGCTAAATTCCTTTATTAGGTTCTTAAATGCCTTTCAAACGCCGGTCCCCGGGGGCCTGCATCCTTTTGGCTGTTGAGGAGGGGAGTCTTGGCTCTCTCTATCACTTTTGAGGTCCCTGTTTATGGTTTTTAAGGATGACCTTTAGCACATGAAGTTGCAGCCACCCGCAGTACTGCCAGCTTCTACCACTTGCTTTCCTCAGCTGCTTGACAGTGCTGTTCCCAAAGCTGGGATGGTAAGTCGGCACGTGGATCCACATCTCAGTTACCTCCTGGCAGTGCAATCTCCATCACCCCTGCCTGAGATACAAACCCCTGGCAGAGGTAGGAGACAGATGCTGAGAGTGAGGATCTGCCTCTGCTGAAACCGTCCTGACTCGTCTGCAAGAACATTGTGTCATTTTGGCATCGCAGGGCTCAGCACAGCAACGCTCATGTACCATTGGAGCTCTGGGCTGTAAGGGACGTGCCTGAGCTCATGCAGCAATTCAGCAGCACCCTGCAGAAGACAGATAAGTCTCCTGACTCCCAGTCCAGTGCTGCATCTGCAGCACCTGCAGACTGGCTTTAATTTCACTTGTTTCGTTCCCAAAAGCACAGTTTTTCGTATTCAGTGAAATAAATTGCATTATATATGTCTCTAGCAGTACTTGTAAAACATCAGAACTCCTATTCATAAGCACGTGATTGCCGTTCTATTCTTCCATTTGTATTTATTTCTCCCTGCATTTGTCCTTCACGCTTTAAAATGGGTGGCAAAATCCCATTTCATTAAGATAGTAGCAAAGGTAACTAATGGCACAGTCTGGCCAAACAAAGGGTGCAGAAAACTTTCAGAACACTCAAGATATTAACACTGTCAAAACAGAAATACAAGAAAGGAGGATGGAAGCCAGGTGGGTCAAGTTTCTCACTTGTTCTTGGCTTAAAAATACCTGAAGGTGGAAATTTTACACAGGTTGGAGGGAACCATAGTACAGCAGTCTGTGGAGAGCTAAATATGTTGGGAGACCATCCTTGCACCACTGCAAGTCTTTCCCGGCAGACATCAGCACCCTTCTTCACACCTCCTGAGCTGTACTGTTCTGGTTTCCTGGTCCTGTGGAGCTTCAGTTGATGTGCAGCAGCCTGCAGGGCCACTCAGTGTCACTGAGTTTTGCTTGTTTGTGTTTGCTGCACAAAGACATGTAGCTCCGCCCCCCCTTTCTTTCCTCTGAATTTTTTGTACAAGAGACTCTCAATAGCGATAACCTCCAACTCTTTACATGCTTTGCCATGCACAGGGTGACTCAGTCTGCAGCTTCCTGGTCATTTTGCTCAGATAAATAGAACCCACAGCAGTCCTTGAGCAGCTCTCCTCCTCACTTCTCTCAAAGGCCGTTCTGTCCCCGAGATGAACAATTAATACCTCAAATACCTAATTCTACCAGAAATTGCCATCCCAGGCCAGATTTTTTTCTCTGTCACATCCAAAATGAGTGCAGTGGTGATGGGCTCCACAACACCAGTTACACTCTTGCTCCTGCAAGGAGCAGCAGCCCCTAGGGCTTCTGTATGGAGCCTGACAAGCTGCTCAGTGCCAATTTGGGTCTCGTTTCGGCCTTTGGCAGACAGGAGGAACTAAGCATGCTAAGACCAATCCTTCACCCTCTGAGACAAGCCAGGTGAATGCATTTCAGAGACTTGTGCACCATTTCTGAATTAGGGACAAATGTTGCCTTAAAGTATGACCTAAAGAGAGAAGCACAGAGAGCCCCAGATACGCAACACAGATGTCAGCAGCATCCCTTTGAGTGCGAGGAATGAGGCTCTGAGCGAGTCAAAATCCATGCAGTGCCATTACTGTCAGAGGAGCTCTTCCAGCTGATGTGGTCCTCTCTTCCCATGCTGCCTGATTATAGGATGCAGAAAGGGACAGCCTTGAAGATTGCCACGATAGCCCTCAGCTCACACTGGGCTTTGGCTGTCACTGTGTGTAATAATGGGTGAACAGAATTATAGCTCACGGTAACAGGATGTATTGATGGGAATGGTTTTTATTTTGGTCAATATTTCAATGAGGTTCCTACCCACTGGCAGAAATGCAGATCAGGGAGGGGCTGGGCTGATGCAGCAGAAGAAAGGAACATTGCTGGGCTCTGATTGATGCTTTATTGGGCTGTAATACTAGAAGATTTTGCTTGCAAGAATCAAATGTTGGATCTCTGTCTCTCAGGGGTTTATTTTGCTAGTACCTATGGGAACTAGCTGGGCTGATTGCCTAGAGAAAAGACAAAGCAAGCTAGTCAGGAAGTTTGTGGTGATTTAAGATAGATGCTGATTAGTGATTCACATTTGTGTGAATAATAAAATAAATACAGAGAATGGGAACAGTTGCTAGTGTATTTCTCTATTGCTTCCCAAGCAAAAATAGAGCTGCTGTGGTAAGGCTGAGAATTTTCCCACTGCAGCAGACCTATTTTATTGCAAAGAAGAGAGCATTCCCCTGGAGAGGTAAAGATGTACAGTACTGTCGATGTTAGAAATTCTGCACTGAGGACGTTTACGTTAGTGAATTGATTGGGAGGGGGAAAAAAAGGTAACTTTTGATTTGAAACATAAACAAGAAATACTCTCGGGGGGGCAAGCAACGAGATGAAAAATTTGGAACACGGCCCCATGGGCGTGCTCCGGCAGTGGGAGAGCTGCAAGAGTTTAACACTTAAAACCCTGCCCTGGAGGGACAAGGCTGGTGAGATTTGCTCTCTAGATACAGCCCTACAGCACTGCTGCTGGCCTGGGTCAAGAGACAAGCAGCCTCTCATTATCTCTTTTTTTCTGCTGGAATTCACTCAATTATGGGCAAATTCTGGGAAAAAGTTATTTGCTGGACTTTATTGTGAATCTTTCGAAATGTGCTGTCTGCTTTCAGTGAATGAAAGTACCATGATTTGACACCTGAAGCTTTATTTCCTGCCTTTAAAGCAGAATGGGTCATTTTCCAGCAGACTGTATCTTCTTCAAAAGGCTATTGTACTGCAGAATTAAATGCCCTGCCTCAGGAAACACCATTAGAGACTCTGAACTTCTTAAGTGACTCCATAAAATTCAGAGGTTAGGAATTGAGAGACCTGCAGGTTTTCAGCCTGGCCTGAAGAAAAAGCTTGTTTCTGTAACAGAGTCAGAGAAGTCCTGGAGTCAGACAGTCTCCATTGGTGGTGGAGAAGACCTCCCTTTCGGGCCGGTGCAACTTCTGGTGGAGCCAGGAGACATTTAACAGCGAGGGGAACAGAGCCACTCCTCTGGAAGGGAGGTTTCACCGAAGAGACTTTTGGGTCTAACCTGAAGCTCCTTTCTCTTAGGGGCCAGAGGCACCCTGCCATCGAGGCTGGGCCATGTCAGGTCTAAACAGCACCATGAGCTTTTTTGAAGTCACATTGTCATTTGTTCCCAACCTCCTTTATAGAGCTGTGTGACACACTGTATGTTTTCAGATAGCTCAAATAGCCTTTTGCTTTCCTTGCACGTCTGCAAATGCACTTCTTGATATCTTCTTTCCTTTACAATGATGAATTTGGGCATATCTTCTCCTGCATTGATTTCTTTACCTGCCTTCTCTTTTTTTGCCTCTCTGCCTGCACCACCAACTTCTGTTCTCTTTTCATACTTCCTTCTTTCTTTGGGATTTCTCACCAGAAGTCACTGATCATGCCAAGAGGATTTTTCCAAGCCTGGGATTTTGCTGCACGATCAGAGCAGACTCTAAGAGTGTCTAAGAGAGAGAAATCATAATGGAAAATAGCTGCAGTATTCTAGTTCTGTTCACACAGCTCTTAAAATAGAAAGAAAGGACTCTTTGTAGGCTGCAGTTCAGATATTTGTCTGATGCCTTGCTAAAAAGACATCTGACTCATGAGCCCAGTCGGATTTAGCTGCAGCGTTTAGAGATGCCACCACACTGAACTGTCTGCCCTCCCCTTTGACCATCAGATACTGTCCTTGTACCAGAAATAGAGGGAAACTGTTGTCCTCATCTTAACCTCCCCATCCTTGTCACCATTCACAGTATCAGCTTAGGACACTGGTGATGACAGGTTTGCTCTAAAGAACTGCTCTGCGAATTGAGGCGAAAACCTGCCTTTTTTTTTCTTCTGCAGGGTAACTAACTCAGGCATAGGGGTGCAGAGGGCACTTGGGAATCTGTGAGTTTGGCTCTGATCTGCACAGAGTTGCCCACACAATGAAAAGTTATGGCTTGCTGGGAGCTATCTGGGCCTTTTTTTTTTGGCATCTCTGCAGCCTCAGAATACTGAGGGGAGCAGTTCCCTGTGAAATACAGGTGCAGGCTTCCTGCAGCCACCTGCAGTTAGCTGTGCAGAGTGCAGAGGGCAGAATGGAAATGCCTTTTGAATATGAATTGGACTTTGAGATGATGATTGAATTTTTCATTGCAACCCCACGTGTCCAGCATTATAGGTGCAGGAATAAAATTGTGAGATGTTGTTGGCAGCATCTGCAGATAGACAGGGAGCACAAGAATGGGCTCGTGGGGGTGGCATAAGCAGGGTCCCTGGCCCTGCCTAGGGCCAGAGGAGGGGTTCATGGCTCTGCAGTGGTCCTTCAGGCAGCTGTGTGTGGGGCAGAGGGTCTCCTTTTCCACTGCTGTGAATCCAGCAACTTCCTCCAGCACTGAATTCTCTCTGCACTTAGACTGACACAGATAATGAAAGCAGAGACATTAATTTGGGTCACAGAGAATAAGTAATGCCAAGCTGGAATGTAACTTAAGCTACACAAGAAATAAGGCTTTGGTCTGAATACAAGTGCATCAGGCAAATTGTTTTTAATCTATCCAAGGTGGCTGGCAGGATAACCAGAACTTCGACCCTGTCCATCCACCTTGAGTACGACCTGTGCTGGACATGAGTCCAGGTCAGTCCGTCAGTCCTGCAGATGCTCACTGAGATCGCAGGGTTTGTCTCAAGGACAGGACAGGAACAAGCTGGTGTCACCCCCAGCACTGGGCAACACTGTTCATGGAGCTTAGGAGGGGTAAGGAGCCCTTTTATTGCTGGGATCACTCCATTCCCTGTGGCTGTGGGAGCTCAAGGGACATGGGAGCTTGTAACATGGTGCCTTGTGCAGAAAGACAGGAATGAGGGGTGTACCCAGCACATTTCAGCTGGCTGCAGATGAGCCATCTGGTGCTAATGACTTCCCCAGACTTCTGCTGTGCATCGGGTCTGAACTTCCAACCCAGAGGTGAAAGGTTCCCTCACTTACTGGGCTATTAATTGTCCATTTTTTTCTTAAGTGGCAATTAATGGGAAGCCAGAGCTGGAGCTTGTAAATGGGAGGAGCCTTACAAAAAAAAGATTAATAAACAGTGGAGGAAAGGGCTTGGTAGGGCGTGAGATCTGTGCAGTTCATGCACACAGCCTATTGTCACAAACTTTGACAAACAGCTGGTCCAGGGCAGAAAGTCCCACAGGGCCTCTGCTTTAGCCCAAGCTTTTTTTCGCCCTTTCCTGAACAGCAATTTTCAGTAAAGGGTAGCTCTTCAGTGTTTCAGTTCTGCATTTCCACCCGAAACCAAAGTGCATGGAGGTAACACAGCGAGGAATTTCACTGTAACATGCTTCAGCACAAGACTTGGATGCTCATCGTCAGGTTAAAAGGCACATTATTCATGGGAGAAAAGATTCCAGTGCAGTTTCTAGGGTTACCTCGCTACAATTCATATTTCTTTGCCATTCATCAGACCCCTTCTTCTCCGTGCATGAGTAGGCTCCTCATTTGCAGCGTATGCAGCAGGCATGCTCCAAACAGCAGGAGGAATGGGCTAAAATAGAGGTTATCAGTGACTTACCCAGAGACTCTGCAGAGGTTTTATGTGACCCTGTGCTTTCTCATCCAGAGGAACATGCTCAAGTGAGCAGAAGGTATCTGCTCACTGGAGACACTGCTTAGATGCTGAGCCTGCTACAGACCGTGCTCACACCCAAGGTGCTGTGGCACTCAATGCAACCAAAATTTGTTTTAGAGGTGGGAAGATGTTTTTTCAGACATTGCATGATAATGGAGGCTTTTCAGCTCACTGGGACTGTGGTGGCTATTTTTAGTTGATCTTTTAAGCACCAGAAGAAAGCTGTTAGAGCTGCCACTGAGGAGGAATAAATATCATGAGAAGCCATTTCACAGAGGAGCTGCCTGACTTGGTGAGCCAGACAGTTTTGGATGTCTGCTGTGTCATGGCTGTCACATTGCAATCCTGTTTTCTCTAGACTTGAATGGTCCACTGTCCTCTCCATCAGGGCAGCCTTCAAGGGAGCCCTGCCTGGACTCAGAGGTGTGATCGACAGCACAGGTAGCTCCTGATAGCTGAAGGTTTTATCCAAAGCTTGCTGGCCCCAGGGGAAAGATCCTTGTTGATCACGCTGCCAACCTTCCCACTCCACACGGACACAGGCTCTTGTCTAGCTTCACAGTTGATTATTTTTAACTAGGGGAAGGAGCTAATACTAGTGATATTTTGTTGTGCAGGATGTGCCTGACACGCTCAGAAAACGGGTTTATTCAACGTACAATCCATATAGATTTTCAGCAGCTTTTCTCAGCATTACCCAAGGCTCAAGCATCATTGATTTCTCAAGTGCCTTGGAAAACATAACAGTAACGTAGAAGAAACAGTGTGTCCATCAGGCTCTCTCGGAGTGGCAGGGCCATTGTTTTCAGACCAATAGAGCTGGTAGGTGCTATAGCTGTGTTATAAGAGCACAGAAGTTTCACATCTCCACTAATGTGTTTATGTGGCTGCTACAGACAGGGCACAGCCATCTGTAGCGTTAGTGCAAGTGCTTTTCCATTCTTTGCATAAATTAGGAGAAACATATTATTTCATAAACTGCTGCTTATACAAGTTCTGGCAGAGGATCAAAGTTCAAAAAAATGTATTTATTTTTTAAAGAGTGTGAAATGAAAAGTAAGGGCTGGGACAAAAATTCAACCTTGGAGCTATTTTTCAGGTTACAGGCGGAAAACACATCATAATTTTACCGGCAATGAAGAGAATCCCTGGAGTTAATTATAACGGCACTTTCTCATAGCTGGAGCGAAGCTCTATGTGTCAGCACTTCTGCTCCTTTCAGGGCTCTACAAATGGTGCCATTTTAGGTGCCAAGGCACACACACAAATGCAAGATTTAAGGGGAAATCATTCTAAAAAATTGTAATTTTAGGGATGAAATGAAAACCAAAATGTTGACCACTTCAACTCAGTTTTCTCCCTGTTTGCATTCAAAAAGATCTGCACTGGAAAACACATAGGCCAGCAAAATGGGGGGAGGGGGGTAAAATGCCATTAGCACATGACAGAACTTGTTTTATTTATTTATTAGTGGATGCCTCATGTATGAGATAAGACAGGAGCAACACTTCACATCTTTGGCTGCTGTTCAGCAAAACCCTGAAGGACATGTTTCACTTTGAGCATCTTATGCATTCTTCACTTTAAGCACCTTAAGCATTCTCCACTTTAAGTGAATAAAGCTACTCATGTGCTTGACACAGATGGAGAAAAGGGAGAGCATGGAAGCTGGTGTCACAGGGAAACCTAATGACAACCTGGGGCTGCAAAAGAGTGCCCAATATGCATATATATATGCATAAGTTTTATCCGAATCTGTATCAACCATATACACAATTAATATTTTCCTTTAACTTACTGGACAATGTTGTCTTCACAACCTCCTCCATTTCTGGGATTTAATGATTCTGTGCAGCAGAACTGGACATCTCACAGCTTATTTCTCCCCTTTTTCTCAAACAAGAAGAAGATAAGCACAGTAGATTTCTGCCTAAGGATTTTTGGAAACTCCATTCATTCATTCTGTCATTTGAAGTAATCAGTTAGTGGATGAGCAAAAGCACAAATAATTATATACACATCTCTTTACTGTCCAGCTCCTCACCTCTCTGCGCTGCAACAATGGAAGTGATGAAAGTTTTAACAGGTTGGAACCAGCTCCACCTGGTTTGAGAGCCACCAGCCAGCAGCCAACAGGCTTTCTTAGTCCAGTTAAGATGTGTTTAAGTGCAGACATTTGGATTTGGAAACAACTGTCGTGTTTTCCAACACTACAGTCATCCCCTCAATATGTTTATAATGTTGTCACCTGCTAGGTTTCCACCCCAGCTTTGCTGGGCCAAATCTGCAGGGCAATAAGGAACAAGCAGGTGATGCTGAGCCATGCCAACCTCCACCTCCTGAGCTGGTCACAAAATGCAGGGGAAACGTTACCATAACTGCCTTTTCCCAGATCATATGTTGGAGGTTGGATAGCTGGTCCTCTTCCCACCCATTTGTGCTGCTCAGAAGGCACAGAGAACAAACAAAGCTGCCCAAATTAAGCTGTCAAAAACTCCCCACAACAACAGGAGCTTTCTTAGGTGACAAGAGGCTGGCACAGCCACCTTTCTGCCAGCCTACAAAATTCAGTATAATAAGCAAGCCACGGAGAGGATAAGGCAGGCTGTGTGGCACACTGGCACATCCTTGGCAGCGGCAGCAGTTGGAGTCAGGAAAATGAACACACTGTCCCATTAGAGGCACTTGACTTGCTGGCTCATGTCCCTGTGGAGTCCTTTGTGGACACAGCAGAGCACAGACATTCAGGGCAGCTCCCAGCCCTGCTCTAAATCAACTTCTGACAGGACACTGCCGTTCCCCAGACTAAGAGGTGATGAAACCAGGATGGTGTGAATCCCCCTGTTAACAGACCCCCTTAATCCATTCTAGGTTTTGCAGAGCTCCCTGGGCCAGGAGTGAGAGCAGAAAGGAGCTTTACACTGTGCCTGTTCACCCTGCACTCTGCTGAGCTAAGAGGGAACTGAAAGCAAAGCTGAAAACCAACCCTAAACCCTTTTATTCAGATAACCCTCCCCCCATAACACAAAGCATCTCCCCAGCTCAGGTGCAGCAAAGCCTTCTTTCCTTCCTTATTTCCAGGACCTGTTTTGCCCACTCTCTCTGCCTCCTCTCCTCTCCCCCCTCCACTGAGCAGCTGCCAAGGGCATTTGCTATGCAGCTTGGCCCTTAACGTTTTGCCCTAAGCAAGCAGCCAGGACTCCAGCTGCCTGACTCCACTGCAGCTGGATGCTTACAGAGAGCTTCAGATTCCCAACTCGAGATAAGCCAAGATAGCAATGCTGAAAATACATTCAAACTGAGGCTTGTATCTGGGTCACGGAGCTGCCAAAACCACCCCCGTTCTGTTGAAACAGCTATTGAATTTGCTTCTAGAAGGAAAAAGACAGTAACATGCCAAGTGACACTAATTGTTAGGCAGCACTGAGCAAGTATAATGCGCTCCTACAAATTATCTGGGAACATTTTTTTTTCCCCTTTTTTTTAATGCATTTTGAGGGAGGAATGGGGAAGTTGATCAAGGTGACTGCATAATCCATGAAAATCTGTGAAAAGGCCTAGCTCTTCCAGGGGAACACTTTAGAAGAAAAAAAATGTTACCTCTGGGTTAGACATTTGTGGGGAAAATGTCAATAAGGTCTTGCAGGTTTGAGGACAACAAAATCCCTGAAAATCACCAAAACCATCATCACCTTCTATGCCAAAGTTATCAACTCAGCACAGGGAGAGGACTGGCTTTCCTTTGCACCACTTTCAGCACTGATTAGGAAGGTGGAGACGGCTTTAGGAGAAAGACAGCCCCTGTTTTGGAAATGGTGCTAAACCACAGATAATTCAACAGTAGCAGTTCTTTACTTTCTTTGAGCTATACACATAGACTTATCTTCACCGTCATGAGTTTAGAAAAGAGATACCAACCTACCAAAAAAGCCAAAATTTGCCCTGGATAGCGTTGGCATGGTGGATTTGGCAAAGATGATATAAAACACTGCTGAGCTTAATGTCCTGCAGAAAAATCCCATTGGATAGATTGCTTACTCTAACAATTTTCAGACTAGTAAATTGAGGGCCAGGAGGTTTTGTTTCTGTGTCTTTTATCAAGTCTTGATACAAAGGATTTCACACCTGCATCTGTTCCTCTTTCCCAAATTAAGCAGTAGGGTATTCAGCCATGAGGAATCCACATGATTACTCAGGGACAAAAGAGCTGTTTAGCTTAAATAAAGGTGGCAGAACTTGGTGATTAATTTGTCTCCTTTGTTTCTCTAGTTGAGGAAGAAAGAGAAAAAGGCAGAGAAGGAGTAATTACACTGAACTGCACAAAGAGAGTTTTGCAGCGGTGAATTCATGAGCATTTTCAAGCTGATGGAAGATCACCAGTTGGGAGATGGTTCCTAAATACAGGGTAGAACTATTTGAAGGCAGGAATACGTGACATAGCAGTGGAAGAGTGGTGTGTTCAGCTTATTTGTGCTTATGTGTGCTTTTTGGTCATTTTTTAGAAAGCTGTATGTGAATGTTGTAGTGGTTATGGAACGTGGCACATGGAGAGAGGCTGTCATGCACCTACCCTGGCTGCTGGGTAATACAGATGTGCTGCAGATGTGTGTGGCTGCACTGAGGTTTGGGTTGTACTTCTACCATTGAGACTTTTCCAGGTTTGGAGAAAGCATTTACACGATTTTGAAACCTGTGACTTAACAATCCCAGCTGCTGCTCTAAGTCCAGTACCGTCAGTGGGAGACTGACTCTGGCAAGGCTACAAGTTCCTCTCGGGAAGGGACATGGACATTTCACCTTATCCATTTAGCTTTTTCATTAGATGGGCCTTGTTTAGAGATAAGAATGTGCACAAGTCTCCAAGACCTTTAACAAGGGAAAAGAAGAGGGAAGCAGACTTCCAGATGAAGTATTAGACATGTGATGTGAAATCATTTGGGAACTCGTGTTCCCTGATCTTTGCTGGCTCTGGCACGAGCAGCTGGAGGCTGCTTCTGAAGGAGCAGTGGCAGCAGGGCAGCTTCACTGCTCGGCAAGAACTGACACCATTTAGTGCAATGGTTATCTACCTCAAATCCAATTGCTCTCATGCCATAAAACACATGCTGATTTTCAGTGCTTTCACTAGGGAAATACGCTTGGGTTGTTTTCCCATTTATTTATACTCTTTCTAGGTGGGAAAAAAAAAAAAAAAAAGAGGAAATAAAGAAAAGAAAAACAGCAGTGGCACAGCTTCAAATCTTTTACAGTCAAATGAAGATGTAAATAGTAAAAGGTCAAGTCCAACTTCTGCAGTTGAGCCCTATTCAAAATACGTGAAATATTCTTGATCTAGACATCTGGATCCAGAGGACACTGAAAGGAAGCCCTGAACAGAACCAATGAAGCAGAACATGTGAATTTTAGCCCTCATAAAATTTACTGCAGTAATTTCCCATCTTTAAATGTGATGGTTGCTTTGTTTTCCAATTTGGATTTGGACAACTACAGCACACTGAATGCTGCTGTCAGAACTGGGTGACACTTGACAAGATCATAAAATAATTTTATTCCTGGGTAACTCTGACAAATGATTTGGCCTGGGCAATTTAACAAGGCCATAAGAGATTGGAATCACTAGAGAATGATTTCATGGTCAATGGGCTGGAGGCAGCTCTGTTTATTTCTGTCTAAGCTGTGGGTCATTATGGATGTATGACAAAATACATTCCAGGACTTTGAAGATTTGAGAAGTCTTAAGATGAAATGGTAGCAGCTGCTCATATCACAGACAAGGAAGAAGATCCTTTTACAGGCAAACTAGAGAAGAATGTTACCAAAAGATGTATTTTCCCTGCGTTTTCTATGGGTTGGGTACATTTTTGCATTGTTTTCAGCCTTAGCTGAGATTTGAATTTGCACTGCATGCTTTTAAAGAGATATTCTTTGGTTTGCAAGAATGCTTTCTAAAAGCTTTTCCCAAGCATGCTTTCAGCATGACTAACAGAAGCACCTTCTAAAAGCAATAGCCACTTGGAAGTACCATTTATAAGAAACATTTTCCCTTTCTTTGCCTTTTACTGTTCAACCAGCTCCTGTGAGGAGCAATAGAGCCTCAGGGGACCATCTGCTGCTACTAACAGGCATTTTCTGTATGTAAATTTAGGAGGTTGGCACATGAGAGGTCTCAGATCAGTTACTTCTTGCTTCTCCTCACACAGTTCCTGTGAAAGGGGTGCCCGATCCAGTGTCCATACATCAATCCATAGAAGCCTGTTGCCATTCAAGCAAGGCAATGTTTATTTTTGCTTGATTTCACTTGGTCTCTTCGCACATCTCGTCCTCCTTTATCCTGATTTGTCTACCTGTTACTTCAATTAACAAATGTTTTCCTGTTGCTACAGCGAACACTTCCTCCAGCATGTTTAAAGTTGAGTGTCAGAATATTTTGCTGGATCAGGACTTCTTTGAATAACCATGTCCCACGGTGTGTACAGACAGAGGGTTTGGATGGGGAACACTCTCAGAGGCTGCTACAGGAAAACTGTGTGAAATTGACCTTTTACTTTGGGGCAAAAAAACTCCTTTTTTAATGTGGTTACTATTTTCTCAACTAAGAGCTTCCATGACAGAAGTTAGCATGTAAATCTCGTTGTAATGATGACTTAGTCACCAGTCTTTCCCAGTTGGGAAATGGCTGAAAAAATGCTTATAGTACTGAGGATGTCAGACTAAAGGTACAGAGCATCCAAAAAAGAAAGAACCCCTGTGAGGGTCTCCATGCCAGAGACATATCAAAACAAAGGCGTAGAGAATGATAATCCTCAGAAAGATTTAGCTTTAAGTAGAAGAACTTTTCCCTTGACAAGGGTTGAAAAGGTTTGTGAAATATGTTTGTCCAATAAAATAAAATAATAATCAAAAAATGCCAAAGAAAACCAAAAAGCCAGTAATAACATGCAAATAGGATCTACTACCATTGAGGTGGTACAATGCCTCTACCTGTCTTCCTACTCACTCTGGCTGCAGGTCATATGTGCTGGAATGGAGATTGCCTCACATCAATTTAGGAGCAGTGATGGACACTCAAGATACTCCAAGTGCAATGCTCCAGGTGCAGTGGCTGTTCCTTTAAACATATATGTGGTAGGGACAAGCAATAGGATATGGCAGAAGAGCAAGAAGCCAACTTCAGTTCTCTAAATGGCTCTCAGGAGGCCCTTTTTGGAACAGTCAGTTCCATCCTGTTTTCCAACTTTCACAAAATAAGCTGAAAAATCGAAAAGGGGGCAGAAAATATCTCCAGGATTATTAAAACTTAGAAATACCTCTCAATGTAATATACTTAATTCATCCAAGAGCTTTTAGATATATTTAGTTTACCTCTATCTGAAGCTAAAAGTTTGCTTGATCATAGCTTGCAAAGGTCTACACAGGGAAGTGTCAGGCAGCCCTTTGGAGCTGCACGTTGGGAGGCAGTTGCAAGAAACTGGAACTGGACCAGGTCACTCTCCTCATGAGACACAAATCCTGCCAGGCTAATTACCTGTTCAGATAACTTACATAGGGATATGATAATATTTGTTATATTGAGGTCCAAGTTGCGTGTCTTTCAAAAACATAACACAAATAACAGCGATGAACTTCCGAAACAGGTTATGAGGTTGGTTCTTCCACCTCTCTTGGGAAGGTGGTCAGCTTAGATCATCAAAATGGTCCCTCTGGTTACAATAATGTAGCTATCGTGTTTCTTCCATCAGGAAGATCTATCTAGGGTGGTTTTTATGGAAAAACTTAAGTTACCTTTCTATATTCCCACGAAACAAGATAATCTTAGCTGCACTGCTGTTTCAAGCACATCTTCATTGAAAGGAAACCTTTCCACGGGCAGCTCTGCTCGCCGTCTTTGTGTAACACATAAAAGAACATCTCTTACTGCACTACCTGTTCCCCTCAGGAAGACACTGCAAGATCCCACAGGAAAATTGAGGACATCTCCATTACACTGTTGTGTTCTGCACGGGAGTCTCAGATGTTAGCTGACATTTGAGGGACTATGTAAAACCAGGGCAATAGAACATGGCCTTTTCATTCAGCCTTTATCTCGACAGGGGTTGTTTTGTTGTGGATATTGAGCCCATGTATTGTTCTGTACAGTCAGATCTTTGGCAGAAATAGAAGCTCCACTTTGACAAAAAGTTACTCACCATGTGGTCAACACGCTGAGTATCGAATAAAATTGCTCATCAAAAGCCTTGGCACTTTCCTCAAGGACTGAATTATCACTTGGAAAACCAACTACCTCATAAGTGGTGTACGTTTTGTAAGATAGGAATCTTCAGGAAGTGTGTTATCTCCATTTTTAAACCTGAGCTTAGATGTCTATCCCCTTCTTTCTTTTTTCTTCCAGCAGTGCAGGTTCTGTACTCCCTGTCATCTCTGCAACACAAAGTGTAATAAAATATAGATGCAGATGTGATCTTCTTTGCTGCTTGCAATGCAACCCACTATGAAATGGATTAGCCTTCTGTTTCAGAGTCTGATGGAGTTCACTGGAAATATTTCTATAGGACTTAAGAGTCGAATAATATGCCTACACTCCCTTGTAAGATGCCCCCAAATCTAGACTCTGCATGTCAAATCTATAAGCATGCGTGGAGGAGAACACAGAGCCTGGAGAGCTCAGATTGTGCCTGAGCAGTCATGGTCAGCTCTATTTACAGAGGCAGCTGGGTGGATAATGTGATGAATATGAAGGACTCTGCCTTAGGGCTCTTCCCTAAGGCTGCTCTCAGTTTGGCTCCATGCCACTGAGCACCTTCTCTCAAGTCTTCCTGAGACCAGCCAAGATCCCCACTTGGTCTTGGGAGACATCTGGGCATTCTGCTGTCAGTTTTCCTGCATACATATGTTAAAAGAATGATGAGCAGAAACACCTAAGGCCATTTAAGGCAATTTATTGATATTATGACTGAACAAGGAGTCCATGTATCTAAGAAACATGTAATAAATCTGAATATTGAGCCATAATTCCACAGATGGAATCCAATCCTACTTTTTTTTTTCTCCCCTGCAGCAGTGGGAATTATTTTCCATGGTTTGTTTTTCCACAAGCTCCACTTTTTTTCCCTTATTTATCTCAAGGAGCTTTTCTGTACCTTCACTAATGACTCTACCTTCCCATTCTCTCAGGTTTTAATTTTTTTTCCTTAAAACATTTCTCAGCATAAGGTACTTTTTTTGCCTTAATTCATATCTGGGCGCTTTAATTTCTGTACCTATTCTCACAGCAAGTACAAAAGGCACCACTTGTAGAGAAGGGAGATGGAGCCCACAAGAGATTAAATGATTAGCCCCAGTACATCTGTCACACAGCAGAAAACTGAGCGCAGGGCTCCTAAATCCAGGATTAGGCCTCCACCAGTTGAAGAAATCACACCAGATAATTAAGGTCCTATGAGGTCCCACATGGTCCTGATGTGGCACATGGCCTTGCCAGGTGTTCAGCAAGACCCCTGCTGCTGGAAACAGGTATCAGGCTTTCAAAGATGCATTTTCTCAGCTGGCATTCTCCTAGGGTGCAGGCAATTTCAGGGCTTCCTGTGCACTGGTTATTTTTGCCTTTCTTCAGATGTTATAATGCAGGTTGCTCTACACTGTAAGTTTTTCCAGTGAATTCCCAGGGTTTCAGAAGGTGAAGAGGAAGGCTCTCATCTAGCCCGAGACCAAAATAAACCCATTTTATTTCCCTATGCAAAAATGGGCAACAGAAAGCAAAGTGCACGTTCAAGCTGTCCAAGTGAGAAGACAATGACAAGAATTATAAACGGAGTTATCAGCAGTAGCACACAAGGAAGAAGCTCCCAAACCATCAGCTACGTGGCCAGACTGGAGATCAAACGCATTGATATTCAAACACAGGAGAGGCTCCCATTTACATTCAACAGGGATGACACTTAGCAGCCATTTTGCTGATGCTCTCAAAGGAATGTTAGTTGAGATAAAAGAGTTATACCGTGGGACTTAAACAGCAGCTATTACTGTAAGTAGGGAGCAGCCCCGGGCGGATAACAAAGGGCTGGAGAGACCTGATGGACTGGCTGAGGCTGAGAGAAAGAAATACCTGCAACATGAAAGGAGACTCAAGTTTTCCTTTTGATCTTCTTTAGTATCCCTTCAGTACAATTTTGCCTGTTTATGCTCTCCCGTGACCCCCACTGCTGTAATATCTAAATGCCTTGCTGGTTTTTAGAGGTCCACTTTTAAAGTGCTCTTTTTAAGGAGGGGAATAGTGCCCCCACAGTTAAAAAGCAGCGCTGAAGAAATAGGAAAGGTGATGTTATTTCCCTTCGATGACAAGGAGATGCTCGAGTCACACAGGTTCGTGTAACAGAGCTTGGGGATATAAGGAGGAGTAGTTTGTAGGGGACACTCAGGAGATAGATGCTACTAAAGAAGACATATCGTCCTAAGATGATGATGAATGGAGAGCATAGATAGGGAATATGTGAGCCTGAGAAACATATGCATGATCACTAGCTGTTCTAAGATCTTATTTCACATGCTCTTGGTTCATATAGATCCCTTATTACTGTAAATCTCCTTTCAGACCCTAAAATCATTAGATACAAAGCTGTTTCTCAGCTCTTGAAGATACAGACTTAAAAGTGACCTGAAGAAAGTAGAAAGCCCTATGGGTTCATGTGTTCTGGCATGGAGACCCGTGTGCTAGCCCTTCAGTCAGTAGCTTCTCCTCTAGCAAATCCACTGTGCAGAGTAAGGAGGATTAAACACAGTTCTGCATGTTTCAAAACCCAGACGGTTTTTCAGGAGAAATTATCTGTCACCCTAATCCCTGCAGCTCTGTTTATCTCTGATCAGAAAGGGGAGTGCCAAATTGGCACGCTGATTCATGTACCAAAAAAAGAGCGTGCCTATAAGCACAGATCATGATTTGCATACTTATTAGCCTTGACTGCCAGGGAACATTCTGGTTCCTTTGTAAGCACAGAAACAGTAAAAATATGCTAATAGCAGCATATCAAATTTGGGCTTTAGCCAATCTGTCAATATTGAAATTACTTGCCTGTAATATAGTGGGTAAACAACTTGCTGTATAGGATGATCCGAGGCACGATTTGAACTTGTTGAAATTTAGTCATTTTGTGCCTGAAAAACTCACAGATCAGAAAGAGAAACATAAGCATACATGCAAGACAGATGTCACACTGACTTTCTATTCTCTTATCTCTTTGCTGCCTTCTTTTCTGCTTTGCAAAGTGGCTCATTCAAGAAGCTCGGGGTGGGGTGATTTCCAGAGAAAATCACTTAAATCACTGTCAATGTATGTCCTCCATATAGACCCCATTTCTTCTCCTGCATGTACAATAAAGACAAAATGTCTCCTGACATAAACTTGATACAAACCCAAGTCGTTCCTCTCTTACCACAGACAAATAAAGCTTTTCCCACAGCAGTGATCATCAAAACACATTAAAACTTAATGATCTTTCCTTGACTCTCCAAATCTCTCAGAAATCTGCAGAGGAGACCTCTTCCCTTTTGCTGGCTCTTACACCCACTGCCTCCAGTCCTGTGACAGTCCAGCCCTCAGAAAACCCTCAATTATATGAATGCTTGCAGTGTTCAACCTGTGCAAAATGATCCTGAAGTCTTGAAAATTACTGAATAAAACTTCCCTCTTCTTCCTGGCGAAAATTCCCCGCCCAGATTAGAAAACACTTGACCATTCTTCTTCCTTTCTGGGCTGTGATGCTTCAACCTGCCCAGTACCTCCTGCTTTGTGGCCGCCATGTGAACATGAACTGCTGGATCACCTTTGCTTCCAGCTCAGCCACACCATGTAGGGTCAGGATGAACCAGGCTACCCTTGTGAACACATCTTGCAAACACAATCTTCAGGCCCAAAAGTTACTACCTGAAGACACAGTGGGTCTGTGCTACCTTAGCCTTATACCCTGGTTTCTCTCTGTCTGTATGTGGCAAGAAGTTCATTTTCTTTGTCTCTGCTATTTATTCTTTCACTCCATTTATGTTTTTCAATTATCTGGCATAGTCTGTGCTAATTGTGCACAGTTGGTTTCCCTTTCTTTGAGGACTGTTCCAGACAGAAGAAAGAAAGATGATGGTGTAGTTAATGAAATATTTTTGGCCCGACTCTCTTTATTCTCAAAGAATGGGACTGAAAGTCTCATTTCTCTAAGCAGAGCTAAAAATAAAACCAGAAAAATAAAATTAAAAAAAAAATAGATTCAGAATGACTCCATGAGGTTCCTTCTGTTTATTCTTAGCATATCTTTACACCCACTTCTTCCCTAGTCCTTACAGAGACAGACTTTGCAGAGCAAAATCTCCCAGCCCCAGCTCTGCAAAGCAGGAAAGCCCTTGAACTAGAGGCACCTCTCCAGAGGTAGCCATGGAGCTGAGCAACTTGGGCAGCACCTTGCACTCTTTCCAGCTGTTTCACTCTAATGAACAGCCTCATTGATCCTTCAGTGAACCAGAAATGAGGGTGCCACTGACCTGAGACTAACCTTTTCTGAGCTCTTGGTCTGCCAAATAACCACATCTGGATCCCAATCATAAAATCAAGGAGGGGAACCACAGGAAAAGGTAAGCAAGATGCTTTAGGTGAAGAAGCTGATTGGCAGGCAGAAACCATTACCCTTCACAGTGTAAATGTGAAAAACAAAGAAGCATCTGGAAGGGGAAAGGAAGGTAACTGTTGACAGAAAAACAACATCTCAGCAACCCCACCCACGGTGTAAGGAGCTGCACACATCCACATCCAGACACAGCAACTTATGTCACCTTCTACTCAAAGAGAAGTGTGTGTTTGCCAGAGACAGAAACCATCCAGCTGACAGAGAAGCACACCCTGTAAGGAATGCTTGGTTTAATTATGAGATTCACCATATTTAATGCCAACTCCTCAACATGTGTGATCCCAGTTTCCAACTGGAAAGAGTGTTTCCAGCCTTAGTAGCTGCAGAGAGCATGGAAATGTGTCCCCTCTAATCCTGAAAGGAATAAAATAACCCGATGTCAAACCCTGTGTAAATCTGCTGATCCCTGCTGTTTTGGGTCCCCCATGTGTTGTGTTCTGAATGGGCCCAATTTTAAACACTGTCCACCAAGTTTTGCAGTTTACATTTGTCCACAGTCTCCATCCATGTATACGCCAGAGCTCCTTCCCACGGGATGATTCTAAGTTTCACAGCCAAGGATGAAAAGTAAATTAACAGGATATTCTATGATTTGCCACGAAAAAGGCAGTGTGGTGATATCTGAAGCACAGCAGGCCCTCCCTGTTCTTCACAGAGATAACTAGGTGGGGCACCTCAGATAACACAGGGTGGTAATTGTAGAGAAAAGTTAACTTGCTAATAGCAATCACTTTATCTTGTTTGTTAGTGATTAGTTATGTAAATTTGTTCTCCCCTTCAGTTCCACACCAGTGCATCAAGGTGACATGCCACATGTGCATAATTACTGCCAGTGTTATTTCCAGACCCTGATCTACAAAATGCAAAGTGCCACTTATTAGAAAGTCCACACAATCAAAGAGGCTTCTTTCATTTATCTACACATGTTTGCTGTTCTCTTTTGATAGGCACAGCATGTAAGAAGCCAGTGGGAAGCAAACACTGCATTCACAACGTGGCTTCTCCTTTGTTAATTAACTAAATCAGGTGCATAATATTGCCTGTGTAACTCCTAGAGAGACTGAGACATTACTGCTCTTACAACACAGGGAAATGCTGCTTTATCCAAGTCTGTAAGACAAAAAAAAACATTAAAAAGGAAGATGAAGAATTATATTTATTTATTGTTTATACAGCACCATGGCACTTCACAGGCAAATTATATTAGAATCTCAGCCCTCAAGGAATTCATAATCTACACAAGCCAGATTCAAGCTGCATCACTCTTTACTCCCTGTGTCGCCACTCTGACTCTGGGTTAATTCGACAGAAGTAACAGCATCAGGATCTGGCTTTAATTAAAGAAAACTTTAGAGACTAGTTAGTAACCAGGATTAAAAACAATGCTGTCACCTCATTCCTAATTCATTGTTAAACTCGAATGAAAAAACCCTAAAGCCACCAAAGACCTTTAGTTGCAGCCACATTTTAGTGCTTGATATGCAGCGTCGTCATGGCTGGGACCGACTCGCAGAGTCAGTCAGTTCGGTGCCCACCGAGTCTCACCGTAATAAAACTGAGCTGCTAACGACTTAAAAGCTCTAATTAGCATGCATTTCTGAAGAAATGAGTGCCATTGCTGATACTCAGTAATAGGAGTGAGAATCCCATCCAGCTCACAGAAAGAGATGGATTTCATCCCAAACTATTCTTGTGTTCGCTCTCCAGACCTTTGTCTCATCATGTAGCAGCTCCTAATTCCAGAATCCACAGACAAGGCAGTAGCAGTCCGTGCTCCTCCTCCTACCAACAGCCCACCAGAGAGACCACACTTGACCCTGTACAATAAGGTTTGGCCAGTGGGAACACAGTCTCCATGACAAGCAGTGGGATGAGGTGCTGTAGGCCAGCAGCAGGTGATGCTGTATTATGCAAGAACTGAAATTCCAGCTGGGATCTGCTTGTACAAGTCAAACAGGAGAAGGCAGCTGAACCCACAGGGTTGTGACTGCCTTTGCTGGACCAAGTTCAGATATACGTAAGTTTAAAGCCAGAAAAAGCTTCTTTGGAAAAGTTACCCAACAGCAGGATTATTTAATCAAAGCAGTTCACCTCAGCAGTACATCTGGCAGACAGGAACAGCTTCTGGGGAAGTCCATTCTATTTTGATTTTTAAAATGGTGTGTGCAGAGGGAATCATAGATCAGTGATACACCATACTGGAGCATTAGAAAGCAAGAGGAAGGAAAAGTAGTGTGATAACAGTAATATTGCATTAGTCTAAGCAAAAAGGGAGCCTCACAGATAAAGTGACATTACTCTAAAAAAGGGTAAAGATAGAGACAGTGCAGAGCCAGGAAAGGGGCAATAGGCTTCTTTAAGAAAGCACATAGTGTGCTGTGTCCTAGTCCGGGCAATCCAAGGCATGTTTGAGTCTGTTGGTGCTTTTATCTGCCAAAAGCCACCGTAGAGGAAGGAAACTGCTATTTATCCAAGGAGGCAAATGAGGCTTGGTACAGCTGACTGACCCCTCACCAGTGATACCTCCTGCTTGTGAAGGACCCAAAAGTAAGACATGAAAATGTGTTACTAAAACAAGCATACAGGGCCATGTGGCCCCCAGCCACTCAGTAAAGTGCCCAGTTTGGTGCTGGAAGGATCAACAGATGAACTGGCAGAGTGGCTGGTACCTGGTGAAATTAATGCTCCATTGTAAGAACGAAAACAAGGCAAGCTTCTGTTCCAATAGGAGGGGACCCTGTTGTCTCTGGTTTCACAACCTTTGGCCAGTTTAGTCTCTGCTGGGCTCTCTGAGCTCTGTGATCCTTACTGGAAACACATTGCCATGCCCACAGTGTCCCCCCTTTCCCTGGGAATAGCAGCAAGATGTGCGTCTCTCCTGCCTTCTCCTGCAGCCCTGTAGCAGCCCCAGTGCATTTATTTACTCTATTCTGGGCTAAAGCAACAGGCTGCAGATTTATGGGCCCAGCCCAAGCAGGGCTCAGGCAGTGCTTGGCCACATGTCCTCCCCTCAGACTCTATTTTGGGCCCTGCCATAATAGCTGGCTTTACCTACTCCTCACTCTCTGTGGTCAACCTCACGCTGAGGGGGCTTGTCAGCCCTAAAGAATCAAGATGTTCTCCATTTCCTCTGGAGCTGGAAGGAAAGGACAGATAATCTGGCCCAGCCTTTGTGATGCGGCTTTTAAATGTGCAGGAGCATCACACATCCCCAAATTTTCATGGGCCCCAGAGGTCTGGTTCTGGTTTTTGGGCAAACCTGCTGTCTCGGTTGCTGCCTGTTGTCCCTTCGGAGCCAGTGCACTGACTCCAGATTTTCACTGGCATGAGAAGCTTTTGGGCAAAAATGAAGGGAAAGCACCACAAGATGCTCCAGAGACAATTTAGTTTGAGAGTCTCAATGAAAAGAAATGCCGTGCCGGGCAAAACCCAGCAATGCTGGGGCAAAGCACTCGGCTCTGCGCAGCTCTTTGTGGGCAGATGCAGCATCTTGACCAGTGTGTGAACATCAGTAGAGAGAAGCCTCCCCTCTCTTTTCCCCTTTATCTGCTCTGCCAGGCATCCCACACTCTCTGGAGCCATGAGCTTAGAGGAGAAGGAGATGTTTGTGTCAGGAGCTGCCGAGGACTGGGGGCTGCAGGGCAGCAGGGCAGGGGGCTGCGTAGGCAGCTGCTGACCCTGTGCTCTGCCTCTCTCCCTGGGCAGGGGGGACTGGGGGAATGGAGGGCAAGGAGCAAATGAGACTGAGGCCAAAGGCTTCAGTGAAGGAGTGGCCTTCCTCTTGCAGACCAATTCAATTTGAAACATCTTAATGGAGACCTGTTCCATAACTCCCACACAGCCAAGCGGGACTACAGGGACATGCACGACTTGCTGCCACACTACAAGTCAGGGGTCTTCACCCTGGTTCCCAGCAGGTCTCCAGGCAAAAGCTAGAGGAAAAAAAAGCTGAATAAATGGGCTGCTGGCAAAGCACAGCTTTAATAAGTGATCTAGAGAGACGGCAAACCTTTGCTCTGACCTGATACACCTTCTCACCCCAGTTCTACTCTGTCCTTAATAACAGAACTAATTGAAATATCAGGAGATATTTCAGAGCCCTGATGGATAACAAATCAAAAGTGCCCCTGCTTTTAGGTACCAACTTCTCCTGCCCCTGTGTGCATCAGTAGAGAAATATATACATGTTTGCAAGCCTTAGAGAGTGTATGCTTCTCCCTGTTTAAAGCCCTGCTACAGAAATACTCCAGTCAAGATGAGGACTGCCTTGGAGAAACAGGATTTTTTTTTTTTTTTTGCCTATTGAATATATTATTTTGTTCTTCCCTAAAAATTTTATTAGGCCTTAATAGAAAAAGCCTCCAAAAAACACTAAACCCCTTAAGGTGGTTTGACAGCAAGCAAAGACATATAAGAGCTGAGCAAACTGTCTTGTCCAAACTTTTTTCACCCTTCCCCAGACACGGAGCTCTCTTGTACTCTGCATAGTGCTTGCAGACAGAGTTGCAGCAGAGCTGGGAAGTATTATTAGTAATGTTTATTATAAGCATCTCGCCTTGAATGGCTGCAGCGAAGGAATCCCCACGGGGTGACCCGGGGTGCAGATGAGTGTAGGAGCTGTGTGATTCATTGTGCGCAGCACAGTGTGAAAAACTCACAGCAAACTGTTTGGCTGGCGAAGAACTGGGCCTCCTTCTGTCTCAGGGGACCCAAGACAGAGAGACTCTGTGATCTATCCAGCGTTTCCCGGGGTTGAATTATGCTTCGTGACCCTGCTTCCCAAACACATTTTTCACCTTATAAAAGTGTGTGTACAGTGAGAATGCCTAAGACCCCAGACTTTAAACTGAATTGTTTAATAGGGAAGATAGGTCAGGAACAGATATTTCTGTTCCTCGACTACACAATCAAGTACTTCTAGGACATGGAGCACATTGAGTAATAGAATCATAGAATGATTTAGGTTAGAAGGGACCTTTAAGGTCATCTAGTTCCACCCCCCTGCCATGGGCAGAGACACCTTCCAGCAGACCAGGTTGCTCAAAGCCCCATCCAACCCACCCTTGAACATTTCCAGAGATGGGGCATCCACAACTTCTCTGGGCAACATCTACAGCATTCATTGATGTGAATTAATTCTCAAATAATTTCCAGAGAATATTAAAATTTTTCCCTTTGTTGTGTCTTCAGGAGTGACTTCAAACTGGCTTGACTGCACCTCTTCTCTGCCTGGCAGAGCTTGCACCAAACCTGCTGCATTCACTCAGAGTTAAAGTCAGTCATTTAACTGCTTAAAAAGTCAGGTCCATGGTGATTACTTGCTCACTAAGTCAATGCAATTAGTGGATAGTAATTGATATCACCTCAGTTTAAAAACAGAAGGCCCAGGTAAGGGGTAGACAGAAATCTGATCAGTCTTGTCAAGACTGAGTTGCCTCTGAGCATGCCACAAGATATCAAAACCAATTTTGGAGAACAGGCACCAGCAGCAAGCAAGAAGGATTTTCAAGATCCGATTTTGATCTTACTGGCACTAATTCCAGAGTTAGCTTCTCGGTCCCCTTCTAAACATGGTGACAAGAACCCTTTCAGGGAATTGTATGTGCTTCAGAGCTGATCCTAAAATATGTCTGAAGGACTGATCATGGGTAGAATTGCCAGTACTGGAGGGTAAAGAAAAGCAGAAAGGATCAAATTTGAAGAAAAATAGAGCAAGGCAAAAGAATATCATGGAAAGGAAGGTCTTTCCAAGGTTCTGTCTTTCACAAAGCTTACGTGGGAAAGATTATCAGAGGCTGGAGAAAAACAGGTTCCTACAGCCAGCCATGCAAGGCAAGGCCTGTGAGGTATGCACACAGCTTGAGTGGATCTGTCCCCACATCGCGTGTTGACCGTAAGGAGTTTACAGAGCTCTCGAGAGAAGGGGAAGAATTCACTGGTGGTTCATCACTTTGGTTGAGGTTATGGGTGTCTGCCAAAGAACTCACAGGCTGGATGAAAGGATGAGGGAAGAAAGAAAGCCTGAAGCAGAGTAGTTAAGGGAAGGTTCTTGGCCAGGTGCAAGGACCAGGACACAGTGATGATGTGTATGATTATTGTTAGATTTACTGTTAATACAGTACCTAAATATTGCCAGTGCAGTATCTAAATATTGCCAGTGCAGTATCTAAATAGGAACTCTATCATCTTTTACAATGGATTATAGTACAATCAGGTCATGGTTCCTCCTGAGGAGTCACGAGCTTCAGCGAGAGCTCCTTGCTTTCTGAACTACTCAGAAAAGTCTGGGTGCAGCTTAGTCTTACATATGGTCAACAGTCTATGTATAAAAGATTACTAAACAAGCAAGTTTGTCTAGAAATGTATAGGTTTATGGTCTTTGGTGTTGCAGAATTCACAATTACAAAGCAACCTAGCACTTACAGAGCTACTGTTGGATTTTATCGCCGTGTTTAACTGTATCTTTGTGCTTTTACTTACCTGTATATGGGGTGGGAGGAAGTGTGGGATGGGATGGGATCTACTCAAAAGCTGCCTGCTATCTTGGGAGACTAGTTTGCCCAGTTAGCCCAGTTTCCAACTGCATTTTATACCCTTTTTCAGGCCAATATGCACCCAAGTCAATGGAAAATATCTCAGCTCCCTCATCTCTGGAATACATTAATTACACAAGCATCCAGACACTTCCTCCTGCAGTACCCACCTTATCTTAGGATAGACCAAATTGTCCATCATGGACTTTTAAAAGGGAGAAAAATGTGTGTGAGAGAGACATGCATAAGAGGAAAGACCTGACTGTGTTTCATTTTGTCACAATACAAGAGAAGATGAGGAAAGCACTGTAGGCTAAATGCAAGTGGGACAAGGTGCTGGTGATGTGGGGTGGTACCTGTCCATTGAGGGCTTTTTTAGGCCACTGATAATTTTCAGGCTTTGAAATGAAAAAGTAAAGAAAAAGTTTGCTTAGCACAGGACTTCGCAATGGCTTCTGCTTGAGTGACACGTAGCTACACCTTCTGCCTACCACCTACAGTAGAAAGGACAAATCACGGATTGTGGACTAACTACCCCATCCTAAAAATCACTAGGGGCTAGTCCAGGCGCGCCAGTGAGTGAGAAATACACCCCTCAATTCACATACAACCACCTATCAGCACCTACTGCAACGTTCTGAAAACACAGCACAGCACCCTGGAGACATTCAGCCTGTGGAAGGACCCTTCTCCTAAAGTGGCCTTACCAAACTACTATCTGTATCAGCCCAAGGGGGCAAAACTCTGGGCCTCCAGAGATGCTCCTGAGCATGTTCTGCGTTTTCTCCTGACCACACTGTATTCAAGATGCATGCACCAGGCTCTTGCCATCTCTGTGAGAGACACCAGCTGGAACTACATCACCTCCACCACATTTCTTTCCTTTATGGAGAAATGGATGCCTTGGTCATCCATAATTTCCATGTAGGCAGTTACAGTCATTGCAGCAGTTGTTTTCCTGTAAAAACACATAGAATTGGTTATATTTCCCCATATTAAAAAATCATTAAAGAAGGAGACCCAAGCAAGAAGGACATCCCGTGGCAGAGCAGAACACCCAGGCAGTCCTTTCCTTTTCTCTGTGACATCTCTGTCTGCTGCATTGCAAATACTTGTCTCAGGTTGAAGTGCTCCATTTCCTTCCTAAAATCTCTTTCTTGTGCTAGTAATCAGGGCAATATAAAATGTTCCTTTTAGACCATCTGGAAGCCACAGGAAACATCAATTAACTGCATATATTTGAATCATAAGTATGTTAGGCTCAAAATTTCTACATATTCTAAAAATGAAATCCTATAAAGATTTTAAGCTGTGCAATATTTAATTAAGTGGTGGCCCCAGAGCGTGGGGAGCAGAATTGTGTCCCTGAGCCATGGAGCAGAGTTTGCCACAAATCCACACAAGCCAGTCCCCTCAGCAGTGCAGCTATAAAGTTTTTTTCACATAGTGAGCTCCCTGTCTAGCTGGCGCAGCCACATCACAAGCATTTCATTTATAGCCTCTATGGAAATGCAGAGGATTTTGTTGGATATCTCCAGCTGAGCTGCTGAAAAATAAAGGGAGTGTGCTCCCTACTGTCTGGAAAACCTCTCAGCAGAACCTGCCAGTTTGATTCAAGCAGACTGGTCTAAAATACCAGCAACAGTTTAAACTTTAAGCCAACTCCTTTCTTCGTACGCCTGCAGCACGCGAGGATGTCTTTGTGCATCACAGCCCAGCTCTCAGCTGCAGACAGCACAACCACCAGCCAGCAGCAGCCCTTGGGTGGCCTCACGTTACATTGGGAAGGTGAAGGAGAAGGAAGCATGCCATTCCCACCCTTCCTGTAGGGTTAAATTGGCTTTAGCTTTGATTCTTGCCTTTGCTTGATGACCTCGAGCAAGTCACCGTGCCTTGCTTCCCTGTGACGAAAACAGGATTTCAGTGCTGTTATAAGTGCACAATACTGGAATCAATCCTGGAGCTCTGACAGTGATCTGGATGCTCTTCAGGAGCAAAGAGATTTCCCCGCCAGCAAGGGCAGCACAGGGGCCAGCACAGGGTTCCTGGTTACTGCATTCCCTGGCTCTCAGGAGGGCAGGAAGGAGCTGGAAGGGAAGGGCTGACCACTCCACCGCCACTTCCCTGGTAAAGCCCTCCGCTCTGCGGTGCTTGGAGGGAGACTGTGTTAACAGGAGCAAATGCACAGAGAACAGAATGGCTTCCTGGAGTGGGGCTGCCACTTTTCAACCAGCATCAGGCCTGTCACTCCATAGGGTGTCCAGCTGGTATTACCTGACCACAGCCAAGGCCCTTGTTCCCAGCGCACAGAGGGGTGAGATATGATCCTCTGGCATGGGCCCCACAGCCCAGGAGGGATACTGCTGGCTTAGGGAGCACCAGCAGAATCAGAAAAGCCTAATGGCGTGGTTGAGAGCCAGACTTGGATACCTGAGTGTGAGTGTACTCTCCTCTACTCTGGCACTAGGTGGAGTTCCTCCTTTTCCACAGCCTAGCCACGAACAGCATGGGGACAACTTCATTCTGGGAGCAGTTTCATCCTGGGCAATCCCAGTCCAGGACTCTCTTGTGAATGTTCCTTCGAGGATTTCAAAGAAACGGGAAATGAGAGACACTAAAGCGCAGACTGGATTTGCTGTGTCCTGTCAAATTCACCTGACACTGCCCTAGTCAAAAGCAGGGTGAGAGGTCACCTCTGTTTGGATTTCACTTGACTTGAGAGCAAGCCACAAGAGACTTATCCACTCTACAGTTCCCATAACAGTAGTTAAAGTTGTTGGCTAAGGGGATGTGGCAGTGGCTGATGTTAAGGTGGGAAATACCATGTCGGAGAACAGTTGTTAATGGAGATCATCAGAGGTGCTAATGACCAATGCTTGCATTAGTGGTCTGAAATAAATATTAAGGGCATAATTACCGGCATCTGTTGATGACACAAAGGTAGGAGACATCATCCATGGAGTGGATGGAATGAGGGATGCAGTATGAGAGGAACTAAGTGAGCTTGAGGACTGGAGTATTAATAAAAATAAGATGAAATTCACAGTACATAATTCGTAGTACAATGTTCAGGCTCCCGCAACAAGGAACTGATGACAAAACCTTTTCTATAGGCTGGGAACTCATCTGCTAGGATTGAGTGAAGCAGATAAAGACCTGTGCATATGAGGTGATTATGGGATGATTATATGCTGCCAATGTGATGTAGCTGTGTAAAAAGAAAATGTGGTCTTAAGCTGTGTCAGGAGACACTAACTGTTGTACAAAGTGACAGTAAAACGTCACCTCTGTGGTATGAAACAGACCCTGCTGAAGACAGATGAACTGCTCTGGGAGAGATGCAGCGCAGCAGTCAAGGGGGAGGAAAGTCTGTTCTAAGGGGAGGCTCTGAGCATTTTGCCTTGTACATCCTGGTGCAATGAAGGGAATACGGCTCTATCTGTACATAACCAACGATGGAGAGGACCTCTTTTAGGTCCAGCACAACGGTGTTTCAAGAGAGAACGGGTGAAAACCGACCATTAGTAAAGTGAAACTGGAAGTCAGAAGGTCAGAGCTCCGGGAATGAGCAGCTCCCGCAAATGTTTGCAGCAGAGAGAGAGCAAAGACGATGCTGGAGTGCCATCGTCTGTCCCTTTACAGCATTGCAGGGATCTCGGAAGGAGGCTCAGCGCAGCAAGGATCAAGCAGGACCCCTTGTGCAATCCGTTGAAAAAGGAATCCGTGCGTGCTGTGTTTTGTACCAAAGCGGTGCATCATGTGCTGACTCTCACCTGAAAGCACAGCTGGACGTGCAGCTGTCCCAGAGGGACACACTGATACAGGCAGAAGGAGCAGAGGGGCAACGCAGGAGAGACTCTTCCAACTGGCCTCCCCTGCTGGCTGGAACAGTCCATATCACATTCTGAATGCAGCAGAGAGAAATAGCAAAATACTAACCACGTCCGCAAGGAAAAAAATCTAGGAAAAGAAAGGAGTAAATAAGCCCAACTCAGCTCCTATCTCTAACATCAACTTAACCATGCAGGGTCAGAGCTGGCTGGTTGTCAGCAGACCATCACACCACCAGACTGTCACCTTTTCCTCTGATAGTGGGAATAGTGCAGAACAGAGGTCTTTCTGCCACTCATCCCTTCCGTAGCTATCTTCCATGAGCTCCGTGTTAAAGAAAAGCTGCAAACATTTTCACTGGAAGTACGTACTTCGGCTCATTAATCCTTAACAATATCGATTTTCTGTCGTGGTTTTTTTCAGTTAATCATTTCAAATGGAGAGGGGCTGGCAAGGCTGTGGTGCTGATGTATATTCCCCTAACCACACACTTCAGGAGAGGGTGGAAGGTCCATTTTTAAGCTACTACGTGTAACTGTGACACAACTCAAAACCAGATGTCTCTGTTTTGCATTTGCAAACATTTTGCAATGCAGGTTGATGTTAGGGCCTGAGAGTACCTGCAGCAATGCTGCCAGCCAGCTTATGAACAGGCCAATTGACAATGTAGTGTTACTCAATATTGTTATACTACACCAGAACCTAAAAATCTCTGCAGAGCACCAATTTTCAAAATCCTTTGCATATATTTATAATATTTTCTTCTTATAAAGTGCCCTGCTACTCCTCTGCTGCATGCTCTATCAACCATTTGGTGGAGAATAGCATTAATGATGAAGAGAACTATCACTCAGTACCACATTTCTGAAAGCAAACCCACATGTGATTGATTCTTACTTAGCACTGCAACTGAGTTGGTGTGACAGGAATGCCCATCCCAGGAAGAGCTTTGTGGGGTGTGCCAGGGGAGGAGATCAAAACCCTTGAGGGCCCACAGCCTGTCACACTTCACACAGCCCTGGGAAGGATGAAGTGGGGGAGTGCAGAAAATGTCTCTCCCTGCAAAAAGCATTGGAAGCCTGTAATGTTAAGAAGCTCACAACAGCACACAGGACCAGACCAGAAAAAGGCTGATGTGTGAGGCTCCCCTCCAGTGAGCAGCAACTGGCAGGGGCAGTGGAAGTGCTTGGAAACATCAGGATGTTTTTGATACCTTGCAGTGCCCAACCCTCACTACAGCTGGTCAGTGAGCGCTGTTTTTCAGGACAGAAGTGCAGTCCAGCAGGTCTGCAGGAAAGAAAGGACAGCATTTCTTAGGTTTTGCTCTGCATTTATGGCCAGGGCTCGCACTGGAATTTTTTGGCTCCCTCTGAGCACAGGCAGTGCCTGTACTCCTGCTTGTCCACCATCCCCCATGCTGATGCTGCTTCTCCTGACCTCCACAGCCCCTCCTGCCCTGCCTGCTAGGACAAGCACTGCACAGGTGCCTGGGCAGAGTTCTAGTGCTCACATCAAGAAGAGCCATTTGAAAAAAAAAAGCCCACAAGGCCAAAGACCCCTTAAAGTGGCCACCTCATGCACCCAAACTCCCTGAGTTTGAGAGGATCCCGGCTGTAGCTGGGCTGAAGAGAATGCTCAGGTCCTGCAGTACATCATCATAACATGGCATTCCAAATGCTGACCCCTCAGCTCTGCAAGGAGCAGCCTGTGTCGCCGTGTCTGTCTCCCCACTGTGAGGCAAGAGAGAGCAGTGCTGGCTGATGTGAGGAAAGGCTCAGAGAATCACAGAATCAATTACGTTGGAAAATATCTCTGAGATCATCAAGTCCAACCTATGATCCAACACCACCATGTCAACCAGACCATGGCACTAAGTGCCAAGTCCAATCTTTACTTAATAGGAAATGGGATGGGGACTCCACCACCTCCCCGGGCAGACCACTCCAATGTCTAATCACCTTTTCTGTGAAGAAGTTCTTTCTAATGTCCAACCTATACCTCCTTTGGTGCAGCTTAAGACCATGTCCAGCTTAAGGCTACATCCTTTCATCCTGTCACTTGTTGCTTGGGAGAAGAGGTCGACTCCCACCTGGCTACAACCTCCTGTCAGGTAATTATAGAGAGAGATAAGGTCCCCCTGAGCCTTCTCTTCTCCAGCTTAAACAACCTCAGCTCTGTCAGATGTTCCTTCATAAGATTTGTGCTCCAGACCATACAGCTCCATACATTTGTTCACAGTGCTGACAGTGTGAGAGTGCACACAGTAACCACTTTATCTAACCTATATTAGATATTAGGAAGAAGTTTTTTACTGAGAGGGTAATCAGCCATTGGAATGGGCTGCCCAGGGAGGTGGTGGATTCTCCGTCCCTGGAGGTTTTTAAGATGAGGCTGGATGTGGCACTCCATAGTCTGGTAACCGTGGTGGTGTAGGATCAAGGGTTGGACTTGATGATCTTCAAGGTCCTTTCCAACCCCTGTGATTCTGTGATTCTGTGAGACACATTTTACTAATTTTGCTGTGACTGCTGAAGAGCACAAACACACACTTATTTTCCAAGTTAAATTTCACTCCCGGTGACTTGAAGGTCGCTCCTGATGACTTCATTGAACTAAATTTCCCATGGGCTTTACTGGTCTTTTTCTTTGCTTCCTAGCTCTAATCTAGAGGACATCTGCCACTAGATTAAATAAAATAACCATATCAGAAAAAAACATAAACACAGTCTTACCATGATCAGCCACTGGCTTGCCTGGTGTTCTCCTCCTCTAGGAGGAGGTAGACAATGTTGTCTATAGACAGTGGTTAGGGAAGGATGAAAAGTGAGCACACAGAGATCCTTCCATGGAGACTGTCCTACTTCCCTCTTGCCTGTGATGGCTCAGGAAGTTCCTGAGTCAGAGCTGGTTTCTTTGTAGTAGGACTCAGCTACTAGGGAGGTAGTTGTACTGAGTCCTGTCTCTCACACTAACTGCGCTGCATTTTGAGTAGGACCAACACTTCCCCTCCTTTTTAGTCTTTTAACTGTGTTCCAAAGAATGTGTTAATATCCATAAGTTAACAATTTCTGAGATTTTTCTTCTTTTCTTCATCTTTGTTACACTTTCAGGTCTGTATCTTTTTCTTGAGAAATGTAGTTTTAGATCAGCTGCAAAATACAGCAAATTTGCATCAACTGGGGTTAACTGTTTTATCAAAACCAGGGTATAATTAATTGCTAATCCATAGACAGTCTCTGGATGGGTCTTGATCTAGCTCCTCTCGCAGCACACAGCTGAGGGTATGTGAACCACACCTGAGCAGGATTAAGAGCCAATAAGCAGGGGATACAGCACCTTTTACAAATCTTCTGGTACCTACTGCCCCACAGAACAGTCTGCAGGAGCCACTGTAAGATGCCATGTGCGGGCACACCGTTACTATCCATGTCACCACCAAATATTTGAGCAGCTCCATGTTGCTGCTCAAGCAGCATTTTAAAACAGCTACAATTCACTCAAATCACCAATAATGGCATAACAGTACCACTGATTAAAAGGAAAGATGGGTAACAGATGGGTCAGCCTAAGTGCTGTCATGCGGAGAATCCAGTTTTGCTCTGTGTTGGGTGACTCAGTTTATCTGGTTGTTCATGATCATTACTGACATTGCTCTCTGAACTTGTTGTTTCCCATTCTTGACAGGGAGACATGTTTTTGCAAGAGGGATGTCTATTGTTCTTGCCATCGTTAAAATAGTTTTTTCACTGGTTGACAAAGGTAGTGTTTTGCTGCAAGCTGGCCAAAAAAAGAATATTTGTTGAAAGGACATGGCACAGTTTCCTTATAATTTTCCAAAAATATTTGTGTATGGTGATGCATGCTCTGCTCTTGGACAACTCACCAGTCTCCTTGGTCTTTTCATAATTTTTTGAGTCTGGGTAAGAGCACTTCTAAACTGTGGGGAATAGTCTCTGGTGTCTCTGACAACAAGGGAATACAGCCCTCTCTCAGTATTTTGAGTCCCATGATGATCACTTATTTGCTAAGGCTGTGAGAGAGTGGCCAAAGAGGTTAAAAATAGAGTGGAGTACTCTTTAATAGGATTTTTTGCTATCTTTTGTCTGAAGGAGTATCATGTTATACCTGCTAGGAGATAACTGGGTCTTACCTGCCATGAATAACAGAGCAAAAAACTCAGTCACTGATAAGGTGAAATGATGCACTGAAATTAGCAACCAACATATTCATCACAGAAGGGACCCAATAGTGCAATACCTGGTCAAAGCACTGGAATTTTTTTGTGGCCCATGTTTACAGCTCAGCCCAACAAGTTGCCGGGATCTGTGGCTCAGATCCAGCAAAGCACATGTTTACTTCCAAGCATGCAAGTAATCCCATTCACTTCATTTGTACTGCTCACACACTTCGAGATAAACGAATATTTGTGTGACTTGTCGGATGTGGCTCTTACTGAGCCAGAAGGAAAGAAAGAGAGGTGATTATGCAGTTCCACCAGGAAGAATGTTTTGAGATATTTTTCTTTTCTTCGTCCTAGCAAAGGATGCTGTATGAATTAGAACCCCAGTAAACACTCACTCAGTGTTTGTAGATGCTGACACCGACTCTCTTTTGGCTGATAGTGACAGCAGGCTTTAGGGATTGCCTTACATTTTTTTAATTAATGTTTGCAGTCTTATGTTTCCTTTGGTTTAATAGATCTCAAGAGTGGAAGAAGCCTTCATGGGTGCTTTTCATGGTGCTCTGTCACTCTAATAATGACGTAAGCCCCTTTCTGGTGTCCTGTAAGAGTATGCGCTGATCCTTGTATAATGAGGATTTTTTTCCCCATTAATATGGGTGCCAGTGTCCACATGCAATACAGCTGTAGCTGGGGGGTGCGTGTGTGTTTATGCAGATAAGTATTTTGAGCTGGGAGAAGCCTCTGTTGACTGCACACTTGATCTCCCCACTGAACTGAATGACGTGAAGTGCTGTAAGACGCATTATTCCCATTCCTGCCGCAGGCTGAGCTTGCCAACGTTCACATTACAGGGAGACCACTTGACCCATCTCCACTTACGATGTGCACACAAAATGCACTCCATGATTTTACTACAGAGTGTATGATTGCCTCCATGGGTCAGCCTATCATCTTTCATAAATTCCAAGGAGAACAACACCTTCTGGGCAGCAGCCAAGATGAGGACTGCTGAGGAATCTGGTATTTGTTTCATGTTTAGATCAGGAGGAGTCAAGCAGTGATAGATCTTCTATCACTTCGCTCAAGTTTCTTACTCGGGGTTATGGGATGAGAAGTCGCTTGCTTCAAGCAAATCTGTGGAAACTTGTGCAAGCCAGTAAAGTTAGAATATACAAGAATATAAAGCATTATTAGAAATCTCCTTCCTCAATTGGTCTTTCTGCTTAAATGTGAATATTATCACTTTTACTTACCCATTTTCTCATTCCAGGAAAAACTAAAAATACTTAAACCAAGATTTTAACGTGCTTTGTATTCACTTCTATGTGACAGAGTACATTTCAGAAGCTTATTGGGATCTTCTGTTTCTTCTGGAAAGGTTCTTTACACTCTGCAATTTGCAACTTAGTTCTTCTCCACAGCTACGCCATTTCTTAGTGTTTGCCCTAAAGAGTAAGGAAGAATGCAAGACAGCTACATCCTGATAATAGCTTTGCTATCTGCTGCAGCTGCAGCTAGCATAATAAGAAGCAATTTCTTCTGGGGTATGTAAGTTAATTTTTCTCCAAGAGCTCTGCATTGTGCAATTAAATTCATGGTTTAATGAGACAGAGAAGGTGGTAAGAAATGTCACATCGCTCCCATGAATCAGAAAGGTATAAAGTGCTTCCCAATAGGCCAAGTCAGACTTATCAAACTTTAAATTAACCATCATTTCAGTGCAGAAATTATCACTGATTGTTCTTCCAAGACCCGTTAAAATGAAGATTTAAAAGATCACATAAATAATACCATGTGGACAGCTTTAACTCCCAAATTTTAGGTCCACAGAAGTCCTCATGTGAAGTCTAATTAAGTACACGGGCCATCAGTGAAATCCAAAACCTGCACTGTCAGTGGAGCCAAAATTCCAGTTAAAAACTCTGACGCTTTGATCCTTGTAACAAAACTCATATTTTAATAACTTTTTTTTTCATTTATTTATGGTCCAGTCTAAGTGTCTTATATAACCTGGACTGTTCTCTTACTCAAACCTGCCTAATTGCCCTACTTGTGCCAAGTTCTTGATTCAAGAATGTCTGGTACAGTAAGTACCACAGGCCAGCCGTACAGTACATGAAAGCTATTTTTACCAACATGAAACATCTGATCAAATGAAATTTTGCTTATAAAATACCTCCTGTGTTAATTTAAAAATCTTTGACTGTCTACCTAGAAAGCATAATTGGCAGGTTAACTGCCAAAGTGGGTAAGAAGAATGATCATAACAGGGGTTTTTTGTTATTTCATAGAAATTTGTTTGCATTACTCATGCTTCAATTTCTTTTTCATTTCTTCTAACAACTCTATTAATCTATTGTTAGTCTTCAGATCTCTTAGACACTCTTTGTAATGCTTTTGTTCAAAGGCAGCCGTACATCAGTCAGTATAATTCAGTTCACCCTAACTATTACCAACAACTCTGTGGACAATATTCATGTTTAGCTCTTTTCAGAGTTGGATAGATATTATCTTCATCTTACACATTGAAAAAGTAAGTCTCTGGTATTTCTTTTAGTCTGTTTTGCTTAGTTTTAATCTACTATGTTTTCACATGTACAATCTGGGTTTTAGCTGCCAAAATCATAATTATTTCAGGAACAGTGAGGGTTAAATAGTGAGTACTATAAGGGGAAATTTAACATAGAGATTTCTTCCTTGACATCCCACCAGCCTCCGCTTTTCACATGAACTTCTGCTTCCCTCCTATTATCCCAATTACTCATTGGGAATTACTCATGTCTGACCTGTTCCCCACCCCAGACTCCTTCGGCAGGTAGTTTCCACCACGACCTGGGCAATTTGTGGGCTATGCAACCACCCCATGAAGAAGAGCGTGAGTCAGCCCAGAAATATCTGAGGGAAAATTAATCTTCAAGATACGGTACTTTTAAAAAGATAGATATGGGTTATCTGAGTCACAGGTTATACATATAAAAATATGGCATCAAAGAAGCTCCCTTAACAAACATTCTCTCCACCTCTGCTTGCACCCTTTATCTGACTGAGGAGTAAATTAAGTTTCAGCAGCAGGAACAAGCAAAAGATCTGTTAGTACAACACTGAGCACCTCTGAATCATGATGAGCCGAAACCCCCGAGGACCACCGCAGTGTAAATGCTCAACAGCAACAGTAAAAATTCCAGATCAGATGTGCTGTGTTTCCCTTTTCAGAGTCTACATAGTTCTCCAACACCCTCTTAAGATCTCTCAGCTAGCAAATTCCCTGGACCAGATCTGTAGTTGCTGTAACGTGGATCAGCTTTCCTCATGTTAATGGAGATGAGGCACATAGGAATAATCAACCCTCCTGGGCTACTTGTTCCGTTCCCTTGCCGTTGTTGGTAACCTTGCCACCCAACAACTGACATAAGCTTATTACAATCCATTTTATAAGTACTTATCTCATTTCGAAGAATACTCCAACACTTAAAACAAACTGGATCTCTTGTTTTTTATTTTATAAATTTCCGTTATCTCAGTTTTTCCTTTCTGAGAGACCCTGTACATGCAGATTATTATGGTTTCTTAAAATGCTTTCCAACTACTTTTTTTTTTTTTTTTTTAAATTTAGGAAACATTATCCCTAGCCCTTTAATTAACCACACTGCCCATCTGCTCCAGGCTCTCATCAAATAACACCATTATCGCGGCTGTGCTCTTCATCTAGTGTTCAGAGCTATCACACTATCTGGCCTCCACGATAGCCAGCCTTCTGTTCCAGGCCGAGGAATCATCTCTGCTTCCATTCCCATGGCTGTGTTACTCGCAGGCACTTTGCTATTAAAAGCCTGCTTTCTGTAGTGAATCATAATCCCAGTCATGAGCACAGGCAGGATGCAGCCTGATCCTGAGGACCCTCCTAAGGAGCAGAGGCAGGCAGTATCAGTCTGAGTCAGTAGATGGCTCTGTTACAATCGGGTCTGTGTGTTTGTGTGTGGATGATCTTGCAGTCCTTCATCTTTCTTTCTGGAAACTGGGTTCATATCTAAATCAGTTTCTCCTCTGTATGTGTTAGCTGTAGGTAAACTGTTCAAAGAATAGAGCTCATCAAATCCAAAGTAAATCAAATATGTCAAAACATGACAATCCCCATATAGCCCATACACTTTCAAGTCAAATGCTGTGAGAAAGGTCTCTGCCACCCTTGAGAATGACAAAATTAATGACCTCCATCTTCTCTCAGTTTGTCCTTGCTGATGTTGCCTAGAGTTTGAAGGTGTTCAGAGAGGTCACAGTTTTGTAGCATCAGACTTGAGCCACTGATCTGTCTTTGTTGCACACTGATATTTAATTGCTCTTAAATATAAGAATGGCCATACTGGATTAGGTTCTTAATCCATATTGTCCAACATACTGTTTCCAACAGCAACCAACAATGAATACATAAGGAGGACCATAGGAACATGTCAAGGAACTATGAGTATTGCAGCCCTTGGCTATTCATGGTTCAGGGATATTCTAAATTGGAGTAGTCTTTACCTGTTCAGTAACCTTCAACAGAATTCTCTTACATGACCTTGTGCAGCTTCATCTTGTCCCTATTAAAGGCTCCTCCATCAACAACATCCCACACCAAGAAGTTCCACAGCTCATCTACACAGTCTGTAGTGTGCCTCCTTTCATTTGTTGAGACCCTTTCCCTGGTTTCTTCGTATGGCATCCTTAGCTCCTGGATTAGAAGACTGAGCAAACAGGCAGGCTCTGCTGCCCTTCTTTGTTGTAGCTGCTCATCTAAGAGACCTCTGTTGCATTTTCTTCAGTCTATGTACTTTCTATCTATGTCCACAAGTCCAGTATTATGGCTAGAGATATACCTCACTAGGTTATTCCCATCCCCATGTGCCTTGGTCACTTCCCAGAGTTCAGTAATCAGGATATGCTACAGCTGTGCCAAGGGACTGAGGGGAACTGTGGTGCAGTTCATTACTTGGCTTATAAACCCATTCCTGCCTGCACTACTGTACTGTCTAGCCATAATAATAGTTTGTTGGTTTTTTTTTTTTTCTCATTTTCTGCCTCAAGCACCTGTTCAGTTTGATTTCAACCCATCAGCAAAAGCAATTCTCAGCACAAACTGCAACCAGGTCTTAGGCTGCATTTCTTTTCAGGCCAAAATGACATTCGGTGCCATTAAAAGGCAATGGTAGTTCCTGCTGAGTAATTGTGGACATCAGGTACTTTGTACCTTTGGTAATGTCTCACTATGGGGGAGGAAGGAAGAGTGTTCCCCGTGGAGCCTGACACATTGCTAATTCAAGTATGAATAAGTCTGCCTGTCCATCAGAGCCCTGTTCCCTGTACTGTGTTCTTCTCACTCCTCTGGCTTTGCCTTTGCTCCTTCTCTTCTTCGGGTTTGTGCCTGGCTCTGCTCCTGGCTGTGGTTCTGTCCTTTGAGAAACATGTGTCTTCCCTACCTCAGTCCCTCTGGATTTCTTTTCCTGGTCTGCTGTTAAATTACCAACTCACTATTGCAGATCTGCTTTTAGCAAGAGAAATAGTTAAGTTCCCAGTGCTAATCTTCTGCATGGTAAAAACCATAACCAGAAAGATGTGGTTACTCAAAAGTCCCTCTGTGAAGAAATCAAACGTACTTCAATATCTGGAAGGAGGGGACACTGGCACTGGGCACATCACAGAGGGTTCAGTTCTTGTCACTGATATGAGAAACCTGTAAAAGCTGGCAAGAGGCCTTTACTTAAAAGTGTTTCAGCTCCTCTGGCTGTTTTGTTGTGTGGACAGCCTGCAAGGCTTTGTGCTGAACTGCAATAAACAGGAAGCATTAACAATAGCTCTGAGACAAGAAGGCTCCCCCGAAAGTCTGTGGCCCAGATATTTGGCTGGTTCTAATCAGAGCCATTCAACTGGGCTTCAGGGAACTGCATTTATTACATCAGAACTTGTCCCAGCTCACATGTCTGTCATGGAAAGAACAGGTGACAGCAACAGAAGGTGATGGGGAAACATTTTATTGTCCTACTGAATGTTTCTCATAGGTCAAAAATGAGTTTGCTTTACAATGTTATTTCAATCTATGCAGTAATGACCTCCTGTTTTGTTGGCATTTGTGAATCACTCAGAGGAGATGGTAGCCTGGTGCAATCTCTCAAATGTTGGATCACCGAATTAATCATTTCACCATAGGAAAATTATTCTTTTCTGTGATAGTTCCCAAGTAGCATCTGATTCACAGTCTGCAAAACAAACCAAAGGAGCCTGGTACCTGTGGACATATTCCTTTGGAAGGAGTATGAGTGCAAAAGTGCAAGGCAGGAAAACCCCTAATTACTAAAGTAAGTAAGTAAACACATATTTCTACTTCCCATGGGTCAGCTCGCTCAGCTCAGCCACCACGTGTCCCCACATCATCATTTTATCCTTCATCTACTTGTCTTAGAGGCAAGGGATTTTTTAATCCTCGGGTAGCTGCTGGTACTGGTATCACAGTCTGGCTCAGGCTCTTGGCTGCCCTTAGGTGCCGCTGCAGCACAAATAAATACATCGGGGTTTAGCTTGGTCTTTCTCGTGCGTGAAACCCAGCCTCTGCACAAGCTGTCCTGCACGTCAGAGTCACAGGTGAAAAGCACCGAGTCCATCACAACTGCACCAGTCATAAACCTCTCCTAGCTCCCCATGAGAAAGGCTGCTCTTTCGGGATTCCAAATTGTTAAACTCAAGTGACCTGATCATTTCCAAGCTATTCCTTTACCGTGTGTTTCTTTCACGCTTAGCACATTTTGATCACCTCTGCTTCCTGGAAATGGGGCATCACAGTTCAGCTGTCCTGCTCCTTGTGTGGACAGCCCAACAGACGTCCAGTTGCTTGATCAAACACTTCCCTACCTCCAGCTTTGCAGGTTTTGTGGGTTGCAACTTATTCCTTCAGGGAAGTAAGAGAGCACAGAATGTTCCAGACTGTACAAAGTGTGCTGCAAACAGTGATCCTTCACTCTCACCAGTGCAAGAAACACACAGACTGAGGTGAAATGTTAGAAGAGCAGAATGGAGCTTCATGCTGAAGTAACCCACACTTCAGACTCCTGTAGGTTTTGGTCAGTGATCCCGAGACAGCCCTCACTGCAGCTCTTGACTTTTCCCATGGATCAGGGGATCCCAATTTCTCCACCCTATGCAGCCAGTTTCTCTGATCCTCGGCTGTGAGAATAGCTCCTTTGCTGTAAAACTTAACCCTCCTGTTTCTCTCTTCTGATCCAGTTTCTTCTCCCTCTTTACATTTTCTTAAGGTGAAAACATCCTGGTTTCTTTGTTTCCCCATCTGAGTATTCTCCATTTCTCTTCAGACCGCAGAGTTTCAGATCCCAGGCCAGATTTGTCCTCTGAATCTCTGGCATTCAAGCAGAGCCTGGAATAAAAGCCTATTTTCCATGTTGCGTAGCATTTTGCAGTGATATGGACAGGAAGAGTGAAAACGTCTCAAGGACACTTCCAGGCTGCAACAGGCTCGACCACAACATTTGGTAATTCAGCAATTTCATGAAAATAACCCAAATACATCAGTTATGCAAAGCCTCTCCACAGCACTCCAGTGACTAAATTAGTGAGGTTAAACCAGAACAAAACTCCGTCCCTGGGATAGGCAGTGACTTGCCCACAGCACCGGAAAGAACAAGAGCTAGATTTGTTTTGTGCCCACGGATATACAATTTCTGCCCTTGAAATCATTTCCTCGAAGGAAAGAGGTAAATGAGAGGCCCTGCTTTCCTCTCACGATGGGGAAAACTCTGGTGTTGTTTTGGCTGGGGCATGTTGTGAGCTAAGGTCGAAATTGTTTGAGTGGGCATCTCCTGCTCACCTGTAGGACCAGTTCAGATCAGAGGTGCTGCCAGCCAGGACCAGGCCAGAGGACAACCCAGGCAGCAGTGGCCAGACCCACACACATCAGTCCATGAGAACGTGCCAGGCAGGTGTGGCAGAAACCGCTCCCGTGGTTCGCTTTTTTCTACGTGTTCAGCCCTCCGGGTTTATCCCTGAGGAACTGATGCCAGACCTAAGGCAATGGGACCTGCAGGTGTGGAAGAACCCTCTCTAGGGATCCAAGCCCAAAGTGCTGGTGCCTGATGTTGTGCACCCAACTGTGCAAACTGTGGCCAAAGTATTTTAACAAGGCTGGGTAAGGGCTTGCTTCTCATATTGCTTCCTGTGCTTTTGTGCATTGTTGCTTCTAAAGTTATTCAAAACATCTAAAGGAGGCTGAAGCAATTACATCGCAACTAAAATAAAGTCCTAATTTTTTTAGTCCACTTCCCCCCTCACCCACACACAAAAAATCCACAATGAAATACAGTGCATGAGAAAATACGGAATATTCCACCCACCCTTCAGCAGAGCATGTATGAGCACAGCCCTATCACAGCCAGCACCAGGCTAGAGAGCTTTTCATTAATTTGGAATATATATGGGTAGAAACTTGATAAGCAAATAGCAGTGTTCCCAGCACACCAGCCAAGCCCTATGAAAACTAAAAAACAATAAATTTATTGAAAGCTTTTTTAAAATAGGAGGAAATTATTACTCATTTGAATTCTGTTCATGTTAAGGTCAATGGTCTTTTTTTTTCAGATTCTAATTGTTAATATTAGATGAAAGGACATTTCCTTTACATTGTATTTATGAACTCTAGTGGCACAAGGAGGATAACAGCCACATACATTGCACACCAGAAACATTTCTGAATTTTGCATTGTTTAAGAATTGGTTCATTACTCATTTTCCTTTGACCTCTAAGTTAAAGCCAGGGTTATTTAAACACATTGGGCCTGGTTCTAGAAGTTTAGTGTGTGTGGAGATATATGGTTTGCATTCAGCCAATGCAACATAGACTATGGCTTGAAAAATGCTGGTCTGGGGGGATTCAGTTCTCTCACATTCTGTGTGATGGAGACAAAATTACCAAAGGTTGTAGGATGGGACCAGAGCTTCAGCTGAGTACTTTGACTATGACAGAACAAGCCCTTTTTATGCCCGTAGGGTTGAGCAACACAGCATTCAGCTGAATGTGCCCAGTTTTGCATGCTAAAAGATACTTGCACTGCATAATATCGTGGGTATTCAGAAGGAAATTTTTGATTGCTCAAGTAAGAGCTTTCACAGCACTCCACAAGCACAAAATCATGGTCTTAGATTTGCTGTGGCTTTCTGCTAACAGCAAACATAATTTGACAACTGAAGGTAGCCCCAGAGTCTTTTGTGTGGTCTGTACTATGGAACGATTATCCACAAAACAACACACTCCTGGTGACACTTCCATTGCCCAAAACATTGCCACCTTTCACTCTGCTGGTGCTAGTGTCATTTCATAAAATGACAGTAACACTAGTCAAAAACTTCCTATTCATGTGGCAAAAAAATAGAAGCAAAACTTTCAGATTTGGCTGTGTCTGGGTACTGGATATTGCTCAAAGTACATCGTTGCACCACGTGATTTTTAACAGGGACCAAATGGCTGTAAACTGTGTCAAACCTTCACTCAGCGGCGGAACCGTTTCAGATTTACCCTCGTGTCTGTGAGAACAGGGTTTGGCTGTGGGTATTCCCAAATGCTCCCTCCCTTTACATCAGCTGTCAGTGCTGCATATTTGTCAGGGAGAAAACTGAACTGCGCGCTCAGCTCCAGCACTGCCGTCAGCTCCGTGACTTCCATCCAACACCTGTGAGTGGCAGCTTCCCATGCGAGGCTGTGCCCGTCTTTCCTTGGGAGTGCAGCACACCCTGTCCTGCCTGGAGAAGGGAAGAGGGGTGACCAAGGCCTTGGGGGTAGCAGCCCCTTGCTGGTGCTTATCGCTGCCCTCCACTCCATCCTCTTGGCTGGTGCTGGATGCAGTCATGTTTCTTTTTCTCCAGAGATGGTTGTGCCTCCTCCTGTGGCTCCTGAGACACTGCTCTTATTTTTTTCTGGTGAAAGTAGCACCAGAGTATGTCCTCTTCCTCCTGAAGGCAAGAAAGCCTGTGAGCAGCATGGCTGAAACTCCATAACTTTTTTAGTCCAAATTCTTTTCCCCCATCTTTTCCATTTCTTTTAACAGCAGGATAAATGTGGCCTTCTCTTGCTGTGGAGGGCAGACTACAGCCTAGCAGCAGGTCCTTGTGCACACACCTCCATCACAGCTTTTGCAGTTCTGAAGAAAATTGAGAGTGTTTTGACATTTGTGAGTGGTTTTAGAGGGCTCAGAACCATTCTCCATCATAACTGACATCAACACAGTAGCAGTTCAGTCTATATCCTCCTGCAGTGCTTCCTAAAAGTTTCTAGAAAATGCATTAAATTAGTAAAGGCATTTTCTGGTTTGATTCAAAAAAATTCCATGTTCTCATATTCTGAATGCAGCAATAAACTAACTCTGTGTTTGGGTATCATTGAGAAAAATTAAAATATGGAAAAAAATTATCAGCATTCTAACAGAATGAGACAGCCTTCTCCTTCCACTTTCTAATCCCCTCTACTCACACATAATGTACAACAGCAAAGCTACACAGAAGAGTTTGAACAATTCTAGTTTGTGAAGAACTCCACTCAAATTTTAATCTCAAGTAAAGTTTTAGAACCCTACTCAGATTTCGGAGTTTTGGCCTAAAGAAAACACGGACTGATTAATTATTAATAATGATCTGGATGGTCACAGCTCATTTCAAATTATCTATAATATTGCCTTTGTAACGAACAGTCATCGATTTTATGTTAAAATTTGCAGAAAAGGCATTTTGGGGGATGCTTTAAACCTTTTGAGACTGAGCAAAGAACACTATTTTTCCCATTAGCCTTCCCAACTCACATGTCTAAGGGCAGCTTTAAAGTGAAAGACATAGTGAGGGTGTCCCGAGGCCGCCACCGCTCCAAAATAACAATAATACACAAATAGTTCAGCTATTGAATAGGTTTGGGTAATCCTTTGTGCTTTTAGTATTTCACCATCTGCCATGTCTAAAAAGGAGTACATGTAGGCAGGAGCACTGTGAAAGACAGGCAGGCGAGGGATCACGACCCCTGCTTTTGACCTTGATGCTGAGAACTCACATCTCAAAAGAGATCTAGGACTGCAAACCTGTCACTAGTCCTGCCCTTCCGAGGCAGACAATTGGCAGGGCAGATTCGCCTCTGTAAAAATGAGGAACTGTTGTGGGGGGCTTAAGGGGAGGAGGGAACGAACACCAGAGAACAACTGCATTTCAAATAACCTCACTTATTCCTCTCGGCCCTCCTATCAGCATTTCCCTTCTTTCATTTCCATACCGAAGGCAGATATAAAGCTGTGAAAGATGTTCAAGATGTGGCATCCATTTGGAAACCTCCCAGGCAGTTGTACTAACATGTTTTTAAAGACTGCCTGTAGGTCTTTCATCTGAATTAGCTGCACATTTTTCCCTTGGCTCCTTTTTTGTACCGAGGAGCTCCCTCACTTTTATCCGCTGCAGGACAAAGTTCCCCTTAAATCCCCACCTTAGAACTAGCTAATTTACACAATAGAAGAGACTTGCTTACCACCACTTTGCATCTGTATTTACACACGAAGGGCACCTGGAATCAAGGGAAGCTCCTTTTGGGGATTGACTTCCCTTTGCAAGTCAGGAGTACATTCCAGAGCTTCACTCACTTTAAGTTCACACCAAATATGCAAGTTCAGCTGGCTTGTTCATGAGAGTAAGGCAAGCAAGAGCTGGCCTTCTATTTGACTTCACATTTGAGCAAGGTCTTTTTATATTTTTTTTTTTTTTTTTAAGTGCTGGAAGTAAGCAGAGGTTTCTGCTTTCAAAGGATGGACTGGTGGATGCACCACACTGATCCTGTTGTCCTGGGCTTGTCCCACCTCTCTTTCATTAGGTTGTGTTTTTTTTATTATTAAAGAGGAAAATAACATAGATGGAAAAAAATTCAGGGAGATCTATGCCAGACACATAAATGTTTTGCAAATTGTTTCTTCTGTCTGCCCGTTGATAATGGAGTTTTTGACACTGAGCCACAGAAGAAAATGAAAAAAAATGTTGCCTGCCTTGGCCAACGTAGTGAAAGAAATCATCTCCTCTTTCCAGTTTGTTTCCATTGCCCTCATTAATCCCTCTTTCCTGCTCAGCTTAACTCTCCCATCCTGTTATCTTCGCTTCATGATGTTTCACCCAAGACAAGGCTGATGCCTACCATAACAAATTCTTCTGAGAGACCTGGCGAAAAGAGAACACGACAAGAATCTGCAGGCAGACAGAAACCTGAGTGGCTTGCCTTAAGCTATATTGATATTTCTGCAGTGATATGTAAAGGGACTGCAGTAAAAAGGTAGACCTTTGGCTCACTAGGGCCAGTTATTTGTTTTTAGATGTGGCTACTAATTAGTCTTTCAAAGGAAGAATAAAAGTCCCTGTATTACACCAAACTCCAGTGTAATGCTACACAGAGGAAATTTTTCCTTGACCTAACAAATCAGCAAGATATATCATGTTTATTCTGATGTTGTCTTAATCCAAATACCTACAAATATTATCAATCAACATCAAATAATTAGTCCTACTCAAAATCCAGGTCAACCCATATGTGTATGAGACTGTGGAACTGGGTCATTGGTCATGATATGTTGTCCTCTAAAAATTTTGGTTTCCCTTCATATTGGGAAGGTTGAAATAAATGATCTGATTGTCTTTGACCCAGCAAAGGGAAATGAAATAAGAACAGCTGGGTAGGTCAAGAAGGAGGTGAGTCATGTTACAGTCAACTCATCAGGAAGGGCCAGAGATCTGGACTACAGAAATTAGGACAGCTGAGTGGGAGTAAAGCAATTGCATTACACTCTTATCCAAATCCCTTAAAATGGCCTTTGTTTCTCGCAAAGTCAGCAGAAAACTGGCAATATATTGTTGAAAATACTTGACAAAAGTGGAAAAGAAATTGTTTTTAACAGACTGCTCAGTGGAAAATGTCAATCCTCTATTTGAAAATACAGGCTGCTGTCTTAAAACCTGGAAGGTTTTAGCAGATAAATTGTTGCAACAAAATACAAATTAATTTAGGTGGAAATCAACAATCTATCAGAAATGTCAAAAGATTTCTTACCCTGACTTGATGTAGACTTTTTGGATTTCTTCTTCCTGAAGTGTATTGTACAGTCCTAAATCAACACACTTAAATACTGGCAAGCATTACCAACACTACATATGCTTTCATTTTACTATTAATGGCATTAATGCTAGAAAGAGCAAACTGTGCTCTTTTACATGTATCTGATTACTTCCACTTACAAATATGGATTTACTTTAATAGTGTTCTTCTAGAACAGGACACACCCTTGAATGCTTCACACTTTCCCCCCCTATAAATCACAGCTAAACTCTTTTGTCTGGCCAAAACCATCTCTGTGCAATGCTGTTCCTGAGCGCTTCCACTATTTCTGCTTCTTATCCACTCACTTGATACTACAGTGTCTGCAGGTTGTGAATGTCCTAGTGGTGCCTCAAACCAAAACAAAGCAGTTGTGGATGAGTGGAAAAAGCTCTGAGTCCACAGGGCCATAGGTAATACTCTAAGTACAACTGTGCATCAGGCCAGTGGAACAGCTGAAAACTCTTTTTAGGTACATGAAGTTCGGGTAAAATTGAAGGCAAGCAAAGGCAGGCAAACAGTCTTTGGATTAAGCACATGGGTTTTTTCTCTATGATTTTGCCTCAGGTTCATTTTGAAGTTTACAAGATTTTTTTAATTATAGCTCCAGTGTTTGAGGTTTCATTGGGATTTGGGTGCTTTCTTTTACTTTTTTTTTTTTTCTTTTTTTTTTTTTTTTTTGGGTAAAAAGAATATTGGAATAGGATAAATACTCAGGCAAACTGGCAGGAAATATTTCCTGAAATCAAGAGAAACAAAGATGAAGATAAAAGTACCAACAACTCACGTTGTCCTCAGTAGTCACTCCAGTGCTGAGGGTAACTGGTTTTTCATGAGGAACAAGAAGGAATGCAACATCTCTGAGGGACCAAGGACTAGCAATTGTACTGCCCAGAACGTGAACTCCCATTAGCTCACTGCTAAATAGATGGATGGTGGGATGCATTTGAGTATCACAAAACATCAAGAGAGCAACGAGTGCTCCAGAGATTGACTGTTGTTGAGTCCCCATCCTTGGAGAAACTCCAGACTCAGCTAGATACGATCCTGAGCAACCTGATCTGACTTTGAAGTTGCATCTGACTTTGAAGTTGGCTATGCTGGGAGTGGGCGTTGGACCAGGTGACCTTGAGAGGTCCCATCCACTCCAAGATACTCTCTGATTCTCTGTAAAGCTTTTCAAATTAGTTATCTGTGCAGCAGAGTGACATAAAGAAAGACAGTGAGAATGCCTTAGCACTGAAGTTAAAGGCATCAAAACGGGTAATGTGTCTCTTTCCAAAGGTGAAGATGAGATGTGAGAGTTGCTAAAGTAATGATGATCCAACGATACAAACAAGACAGTTGTTTGGAAGGTAAGATAGCATCTTTTTATTAAGCCAACTGATAAGAGTTGAAAAACAATGATAAGGTTTGGGGCATGTAAGCCTTCTTCAGGTCTGCTTTTTTCATGTCAGGTCATCTTCAGTTGATCTTGTAAATAATCATAATGACTCCAGTGCTGAACTATGGAGAGATAGTGACTCTGTGCATATAATTACTGAAGAAAATGAAGAATGTGAGATTAAGTTTTAAAATGTGCGTTAAGAAGACATAAAGCCTGTGACAAAAGGAACATCGAGTTTGTTTTGAAAAAAAATATAGTGCAAAGGGAAATTCTACAAGTCGGATTTCAAAAGTAATTTTAATTTTCAGGGGTTTGTTTCATTTCCTTGGGATACTCCAGACTGCAAAACTACTGTTCAATTCAATGGTGGTGTCTAATGGAGAGAAACCCTTGCCTGGGACAGCAGAGGACATTTCAGGTCAGAACTAAAAAAGTCCTTTGCTAGCAGTGATGGCCCTCAAAGAGCTTCCAAGAGCCGTGCTTACCTCACGTCAGCCCTGTGAGTCACTCTTTTACACAAGTAATAAATGTATCCACTTAATGCAAGAAGCCAGGCTTTGTACCTTGTTTTTTTCAGAGATGTCTTATTTCCTCACCTGTTCAACATGAAGACATCACAACTGTGTGTGGCAGCTGTGTATATCCTGCATTCAGAGAGCTGCCTGACCCCCTCAGGGCAGGTCTGTAGTTTAGGCAGATCCAAACCTCCCATATTTTTGCCCTTAGATTACCCTCTAGATTAATTGTTAAAAAGTCCCTGCTGTTCTACCAGCAGAATAAATTATTTGTTTAGAGTCTGAGGAGAAGCCCAAAGCCTCCTTTCCCCTGGTCCATGACTGTCTCCCTGCAGCTCCGTGCCCCTCTTCTGCTCCCTCTCACTCTGTGTGGATTAATGAAGGATGATGTTGTCTTGGCAGGGGGCTGGGCACTCTCTTGGGGCTTGTTTCCAAGTGTTGGTATTTTTAAAGAATCCAAGGTTGTATGAGGGGTGGGCTATACATGTCCAACATAAGGTAGCAATTCTGAGAAAAGTCGAGAGGTGCTGGTTGGAAAAGGCACAAAGGACCCACATCCAAAGACCACCGGATCAATGGAAGGATGTGCAACAACCTAATCTGATGAAGCACAGGGCCATGAGACTCTCAGAACCTGAATCCTTTGATACATGAGCCCTGGAGCAAAGATTCCCTGGATGCCATGAAGGTGAATTGAGGTTAGCAGGGAGCAGATAAATACAGGAGGGCGCAGACTTCCATCCACCTGATGAGGGAGCACAGTTTGCTTTCATCTGAGCGGGGCCCTGTGTTTTCTAAACATTTCAGATGCTGCGTTCTTGTTTTGGTTTGGTTTTCATTATTAAAAACGCAGCAAATGAGGCCCCCAGAAAAGAAGCGGGAGGGAGAGCTGCTCCCACATTCTCACCTCTGGGTGGATTGCTTGACCCTGCCCACAGTCCCACCTCGAGTGACTAACAACAACATAAATCCCTGTGGGACACGGGAAGGTTCTGGTTTTATCTACCAGCAGAGCGTGCCTCAGGAAAAGGTATGAAATCATTGCCAAGGAATTTCAGCGTTCATATGCAGCTCCAAAGTAATCATCTTCTGTTTATTGCCTGGGTAAAACCCTTTATTTCTTGGGTGCTGCATATTTGAGCTCCTACCTATCACAGACAAAACAGGCATTTTGTTCTTCTTGCAGCTGCATCCTGTATACTCAGAGGTGCCCTGTGCTCTCTCAGATTTTCCCTCATTTTCTTTTTATTGGCATTATTTTCCTCACTGAAGAACTACAGTTGCCTTTTTTATGCGCAGGAAACAATGACATATACCAGGGCTACCATGAACATCCTGTTATCTGTAAGAAATGCTCCCTGTGCTTATTTTTGACAAAGACTATCTCAAAGTTTTCAGATCAAAATGGCTTGAAAACTCATTAGTTTACATGAAGCTGCCCAGTGTTATCAGGCCCGATATTTCTCTGAGTTTAAGGCTCTGAAATCCATCCTCAGTCCATTATGTCTGCCGGGTATCAAGGGCCCTGTAGGGAAGGATGAAAATTCCCCATAACTCACAGCTCATGATTTAGGCAGGGACACCTGTACTGGGTGCCCTGTCCGGAGAGCAGAGGCCAGTCAGGCAGCATAAACCACTCCATTCCCTGGGTACATTTATCACAAGTTTCACTGATGCACCAGGTTCAGCACGTTTTCTGCAAAACAACAGCTGATGGAGAACATCTTTTTGACACCTACACAGACTCCAAATCTTTACAAACATGGTATTTTCAGTATCAGATGATAAGAAGCATCTCAACTGACATGACTTGTGCCTAACGTGTGACTATCAGTCCTTGGGTGCCAAGGCAAGAAACACTCAGTCTAGGAAGATTGTCCATGTCCTAACCTATAAAGACCCTCAGTCATGGCAGTGGCAAATTAACTGAGTTGAGAATGTTACCGACAGGGAATCTCTTCCTGGGAGCCACAGCAGACCTGAGCAGAGGTCAGGACCAAACACAATCGACTGGAGAGGTTTACTTGACCAACAGACCCTGGTATTTTTTTATCACAAACAAGTTTTGCCCCAGGTAGTGCTTTAAAAAATTCAGATCCGTCTATGTGGCCAGTGCCTCCTGAACAGCCATGGTGTAGTCCATCCACACATGGGTTTGTGCACACCACTGTCATGACTCAAGGTGTCCAAGAAGTTTGTTGATTAATTTCTGCATGTCAGCCACTGGCTGGGTGAAGGTGGGGAGTGCAATTTGCACAGACCACAGCACTCAGAATGATTTGGGTCACCCTTTTGGCAGTGTGCTATGATGGGAATACTGTCAGACACTTTGGCAAGCACAAGTGTGCACTGTGTGAATGCTACAACGACCAACTGTGTTCTGGGTCCCTGTGACTAACCAGAGCTCTAAGATTTAAATTAGCATTGAATTCTGTAGTATGTCCCAGAGGTATGTGGGAAAGGCGTCCTTGGTATAATTCCTTAGACCTTAGGGGGAACACAGACCTGTGCAAGTATTAATCCCAGGTATTTATTCTACAGGACTTTTCTAGAAGAAGGTACAGAAGTTTCATAGTTGAGCACTCTAGGATTAAGGAAGCTGAGTTTAATGACCAGTCTTCCACAGACCCTGACTCATGGGTCCTATACATGGGCTGGGGACTGATGAATGTCACCATCTCTTCCCTGGTTATATCCCAGGGAGACTGGCAGGAATGAGATGCCTGCCTGACCCCTGATTCTCCTGCTCCATCCTTCACATTCCCAGTCCAGTGCTTGCTGCCTGCAGCTGGAAATCCCAGGACCTGTGGAAAAGCCTGCATGCTTCATGGTTGTACTCCTGGACGTACTCCTGGTTTTAGGGGGCACAGCTGCAGAACACTGCTCTACCAAATTCATGTGGCTTGTAGTCTCACCCTCTGGCTGTGCCGTTTCCAAGGCACAAGGATAGGTTTGTTAACACTGCTCTAGCTACTATGATTTAAAAAAAATCACACCTTTTGCCTTGTGCTGGGAAATCTGTGGGCGTTGGAGCGATATGTATATATACACACACACATACACACATATGTTTGTATGTATGTATGCTATGGGCATACTGCATATCCATTATATACGTATCTGTATGGACTTACATGTATGTGTACATGAACAGGTTAAGCCAATATGCCCCCCTTTTTTGAAAAACAAACATTTATTGCTGACTTGTCAGGCATACTCCTTTTCGTTGTTTTTTTAACTTGGCCAGTTCTTAGAGTACAATAGTACATTGGCCATCTGTGCAGAGGAGAAGAGGGGTTTAATGAATAGACAAATCAAGGAATGATTGACTGATTGGGACTGTTTCCCAGTCTCATTCATACCAGCCATACAATGGAATCACTCCCCATTTACACCGCCAGAAGTGAAAGGAGAATCATGTCTGTTTTGAGTTCATTCCTCAGAAGCTCAGATCATCCTCCTGGGCAAAAGACATTAAAGCACGTGCTGCTGAAGCCAGGCTATCTAGTTTATTCAGAACATGCCCAAGCCTTTTATTTGTGCTAGTAAAACTAGCTTCTCCTCGGCCCCTCTGATGGTGTCACGCAGCAGACGTGGCCTTTGTATAGGGCTAGGACAGTTTGTGTCCGGACAAACTTGTTTATGCAACCCAGAATGCCCCTTCCTTTTTTTGTCCCCATGTATAATGACAAAGTTCTAGGCATGTGGGCAGATCACTTACTTTCCCCTTTTGTCAGAGTACAAATTTACAACAGCCTGTTTGCATACCGTGCACTGGATTTTAATCAAGTTCACTGTAAGGAGAGATAATAAAAATGAGAACCATGATTACTTCACAGTTGATTTCATTTGAATAAAGAGCTGCTCAATGACAGATGGTTTCTAGAGCTGCTCTATATGTGAGCTGCCATGATGTTGAATAGTAAGGAGAACAAGAAAGTATGCTGCTGTGGTCTTTGGGTCCTTACTTTGTCTTATCTATATTCATGTTTTATTCAAAGAGGAAATTAGACTCCACACCATTTTTTATTCAGAAGAGAAGGTTGGAAAGGGATAATACACAGTATGCAAACCTGCCAGCTTCTCTCGGATCAGGTCCACATCCCTCTACTCTGCCAATACAGCTTTAACAGTATTCTCCACCAGCAAAATGCCTTATTGTGAGTGTAGCTTATATCAGGGAAACTGCGCTTTTGGCAGTGTGACTTGTTTCACCTCCACCCTCAGCCCAGAGGCAAATGTGTTATTCCAGAAGAGCAGAGCAGGGGAGGTTGGTTGTAAGACCTGTGTGAGGAAGGGATGTCTCTGTGCGCTGCCTGATGTGGCTACATTAGCAACTCTGCAGCGCAGACATGGGCTGTGAGCCTGTTTCCACTGGCTTTGCATTTGGTCACCCCTGTAGGTTACTTCTGCCGTATCTAGTGAAGTATTACAGAAAACTGCTGAGGACTTTCTTCTCAGAGTTTTAGTCTGTGGCAGAAATGCCCCTCTGGCATGTACTGAGGGAGTATATAACCTGTACAAAACAAAGATGCTTGGTGACATATCCTTGTATGAATGAGTGGTCTTTCATCAGCAACTCACAGTAATTTTAATGTCTTTAAACAGAATATTTCTTGTCCTCTCCCACTTTTTCAGACGTCTCCCTGATTGTTTACCTGATCCCAACTGCATTATCCTGATTGACTCTTCTGAGCTGCAATGCAAAATCATTGACTTGATGAATTAAAATGCTGAGCTTGCTTTGCATTTGGAACAAGTTTTCCAGAAAAGGCAAAAATCTACAATTTCTGAGCATCCAATAAATAGTTAGAAATGTCAACATTTCTCAGGAGAAGGAATAGCTTTTACTAGACCACCTGTTGTTCTTGCAAGGGTTAGACAAGTTCTTAAGCACACCACCAAACTTCAGTTCAGAAAGTACCAGTCTTCAAAAATAGGTACAGTTTGAAATCGGTTGCTTTGAAATCAGTTAATACATTACAAAGAGATATGGCTTGAGATGAAAGGTAATTGGTGCCTGTGGCTTGTTGGTGTCAGAAGGGACTGCTACTAAAAGTGGAGTCCCGAAGGGCATTAGCCCGTGTGGTTCAGAGTGAGACAGGTAGTTTATCACCTCAGGAACACAGAGGTATTTGCTGAGAATAGTTACTGAGGGATTAGAACATGCCATAAAACCACTGTCTTTATTGCATCCACAAATTTTGCATCCAGCAGTGATTAAAGCCAAGAGGTAAATATTTCAGCTCCTCCGGCCTCATTAATGGGAGTCTTTCCAGTGGCTTTAAAATGCTTTGAATTGTGCTCACATAGAGCACATTCATCTTGTAAGCTTTTGGACTAAACTTTTCTGGCTGTTGAATCATGGGTTCAGCTAGTGACCACCTGTGACTCTTGAGATCACTGTGATTATTAGCTTAGGCAAATGCACTTGCCTTCCATTCCTCCTTCCTGTCTCCATTTATCCTACCAGGGTATTCACCTGTTGTGTACTGTCTAAATCCTTGATTAGGAGGTCTCCGGGTCAGGGCTTGTCTTTGTGTCCTTTGTTAGATCTCTTCAGTATTAATCCCTTTCACATTGGCAGTATATGAAAGGTGGATTCCTCACAAATTCTTATTAAGTACCCAATTAATAAGAGCAAGAGCGTGTTAAGAGCACAGGACAGAGACAATGCTCCATTCAGATGCTGCATGAAATCTTGATGCTGATACTGTCATTCAAGTGAAGTCTGTCTAGGGCTGGGGAAGAATCCCATAATAGCACTAGGAAAGGATTATTAACAGAACTGGACATTATTTATTTCTTTATTTATTTGGAATTCAGTGTGCATATAATGAAATAAAAATTACAACAGCTTCTCTTGTTTTTCACTATGTCCCATTTATACAGATTTTATTTTAGCAACTCAGACACAGTTTGATCCTGGGAAAACAAAGAAAGATTGGCCTAAACATTAGCCCCTGGACCTGAGCATAATCTGAGGCTTCGCTCTTCTTTATACCTTCTCTCGAAGTATACCAAAACACAGAGACTTTTACAGCCATTCGGAGGAACAGGCATCCTCTCCTGGGATATCTCTGTGTTTCTAAGGGACTCATCAGTTCCCGTGTGCCAAAGGTTTGGCAAAGTCCAGACATCAGACCCCAAACCTGAATAAGGCAGAATACCTAAGAGCATTAGTGATCTAGTGAATTGCATCAACCTAGTAAATGGCATCCGTGCCCATGGCAGGGGGTTGGAACTAGATGATCTTAGGGTGCCTTCCAACTCAAACCATTCCATGATTCTATGATCAGGAGGAACCTTGTGGCAGACAGGCACTGAATAAAAGCGAGTCGTATTAGTCCGAGAGATGATCTGGGAGCAAGATGACTCCTTGGGGGTCAGTGACAACAGGGAATTGGAAAGGGTCAGCTGACCATGAGGGCAAGCGAGATGAAGGAAAAGATTCTGGCACCACTGGTTGGGAGAAATCCCTGGATTTTACCTGAAATGCCAAATTAAATAAGATGCCAAGATACAATATTTTCTTTCAGAAGAGATGGCTACAAATTTCTGGAAGGAGGGTCACATCTGAGGTGGGTCCGTACCAAGAGGTGCCAAGCTGTGAATCCTGGCTCTGCTTCCAGGCTCCTTCCCCTTGCAGGGCTCCAGGCTTCCTTCTTCCCTCGCTCCACGTCTCCACACACACAGACATCAGAAAGCACAGGCACACATGCAGTGCCCTGAGTTTCTGACTCTACCATAGCAGCGCCTTCAAAAAATATTCCCACGGTGCACCTCCGGCTGTGGATACGAGGTGATGAAGGCAGGCCTCTGTGTGCTCCCAAAAGAGCTCCCAAAGATACTGGGTGCTCGTTTTGCCATTCATTGCCCTATAGAGCAGCCTTTAGGCTGCTCTGAATGGTAACAGGTGCTTTCTGGCCCCATTGTGCCGTCCCAGCTGTCAGGGATTTCTGGGGACCAGTGAGTGAGACTGTGTAGGAGTTGCTTTAGTGGCTCTTTGCCATTCAGGAATTCTTTTGCGCCAAGGGAATCCTCCAACAGCTGTTTGGGCTGGCTTGGTGACAGCTTTGTGCTGCCAGAGCTGGGCAAAGCAGCCCCAGCTGGGCCAAGTATCTGGCTCCTTGCGTGTAACTTGCTTATTTAGGCCTGTCGCCCTGTTTTGTAGGTAATCTCTGCTACTGTTGGTGAACGCAGCAAGCTGCTGAAGTCGGTGCCCTTTGCCAGAGAGCAAAATACCAACTGATGTAATTGGAATGTGAGATCAGCAACGCTTGAAAATTCTGCCAGAAACTGGCTAAATGGAGATGGCATCTCATTAAAGGGAAGAATGGGGTCTCTGTGCATGTTTTCTGTCCTTAGACAGGGCAATGGATCTCCAGCAAGTTTCCTCTGCAAAAGATAAGCATTTGAAAGAAAAGGATGGGGAAGAGCTGGATCTGTAGGTGCAGTGTGTAGATTCAGACCTACTATGTCCAAGGATGTGACGTCCAGGTGCAGCAAATGAAGACCTGGCTGAAGGCCCCACGTCCCTTTTAAACAAAGACATGCTTTGGCCATGCCACACTTTTGGTTGTGCATGTGACCCGAATGTCTGTCCTCATCCCTTTGTGCTATTGCCTATTCAGTGGCCACGAGGAGCAAATCATAAGGCCAGCTAGAGACAGTGTCTCCATATCTACTGAGTCACGATTGGCAGTGCACGCCTCGAGCATCAGCTGTTTGATTATCCAGAGAGCATGTGGCTTTACTCAGCTGCTCCAAGCAAAAAAAGGCCAAGAAGGACAACTGACTGATTGTCAAGAAGTGTGGACAACGAGGCAGGAGCGGGAATCCATGTGACTGGTTTCTGAGTACGGTCCTTCAGTACCCAGTCAAAACAGAATGGGCCTGAGCTAGCTGATGACCTGCATATGTAAAAATATTTGTCCCTATTCAAAAGAGAGTGGGACAACATACACTGTGAATGGAACAATGCATGCAAGCATTTGGAAATCCAAGATGTGCCTTGTAGCTAAATCATATGAAATGACATTATCTCCCCCAGTGCATTGTTGATGGGTAATCGGGTCCCAACAAAGCTGTGAGGAAAATGAAAATGGCACTAAACAAACTCCTTGCTAATGAGCAAGCCCATTATTTGTCTGCTGCAAGATATGTAAATACTGAAGCAGATTAAGCAAGAAGCTTAAAAATAGGTATTTTTCTGTTCATTTATCTGTATTTTGTAGCCTAATGGATTAAAGTGAAAAGCTGACGGGCTGCTTTAAAGAGATGTTCCTTGTGGGACATTAAAAAGTCTTCATGCATGGCACTAGACAAAACAACCACATCACTGTCTCTGTTCTGAGAGAAAAATCAGCTTTTTTGTCTGCTTTTTATATTCAGCACTAGTAAAAGATATGCTTTATTTTGGTAAGCAGACAAAGGAAGGATATGCAATGGAGTTAGACATCACCTAGAAATTACAGTATTTGCCATTATTTGAAATACATCTCCCTCAGGACCATTCACTTCCCTCATCTCTGTTACAAACACGGTTACGGAATTATTTGGCCTAGATTCATCCACAAAAATAACACCTCTAAGGGACCTTCCCAAGGGAGGAGCAGTGATCCCAGGCTGCCCAACTATTTCCTTCTGGACCCTAGTGAAGACACTGCCTGCAGATGGTACACCTGCCAGGCTGGATGGGCCAAGGCAGGGCCACCAAGCAGGTTTGTCCCAGGACAGCCTTCCAAAGCTTATCAAGGCAAGGCTGGAGCCCCGCCACATCTCCAGGCTGGGGAGCAGGGGGAGGCATGTGGTGTGGAGCCCCTTGTGGACGGGCCTGAATTTCCACGGATCCCCTAAGATTTGTAATATCCCTGGAAAGCCCTTGGTTGTGAATGGCCCACGTGTCTTCTTTCTCCAGTCCCAGTTGAGAGACTTCACCTCATCAATTCCTTGATGGATGGGGGCCTGGGCTTGGATGATGGGCACGCTCCAGATGCTCCCTCGCCCGGGGCCTTTGGCATCCCCTTCTCCCGCTGCGGGGGAAGCCAGGGCCCGCATCCGGGGAGCCAAGCTGGGGGGCAGTTTCCCACAGGAGAGGAGAGAGCCTGGGTTTGAAGCCAGGGCTTGCAGCCCAGAGCCGGCATGTGGAGGGCTTGGAGGGAGGGATGGACTCTCCCTGAGGTGATATCCTCCCTGCGAAGGACTCTCCAGGGTTTTTAAGCGTAGGCTGCAGAAATCTTTTTGATTCGTAGATACATGTTGCTCTTCTTTGAAAGAAAACAATTGTCTTTTTTTTTTTTTTTTCCCCTCTCCCTCCCTGGGCTACTTTAAAATCTTCTTCTCCCATGAAGATTTCATCCAAAGATAAAAAATTAAAAAGAGCCCTTCTGGGCATGAGCCGGTGCACCAAATTCAAAATAAACCTGGAAAATATTGACAAAAATAATAACAATAAAAAAGAGCATGTATGGTGTGAGAAAACACTTTGTGAGCAAATTAAAATAGAACCATCCCACTGCCCCCACACCAGGAAATACGACAGCCCTGTGTGTGCAGTTTGGTGTGGATTTACCCTGCTCCAAAGTTAGAGCACAGCATAGATTAGAAAGAACAGCTCCACACTCCTCTGAGAGTCTGTGTCATCACAACCTGCTACCACAGGAAGAGGGCCAGCTATTTATTATCTTTTTGTGCAGTGCTTTTTGTCAGCTGGAGTGTGAGTAATGTCAGCTCACTGATACTTTTCATGCTTTAATAAAATGAAACCAACACTTCAGGAACAGCATGCATCTACACTTTTTTCCCTCAGCCTCAAGCACCTCAAAAATCAGCAGTACCAAATGCTAGGCAGTTGCCACGACTGACTTACAGTCACTGGTGATGTTGGACCAGATAGGAGAGAGAGAGAGAATACTGTTTTCTCAACACCACTTTTATCTCATACTTTAAACCCCCATCAAAGAATTTCATACATATTTCTCTACATATTGCAACTTGTTGTAGGGGCTGGACTTGGATTGTCTTTTTCGTTAATTGCTACTTCATATTTTATTTAAAATACAGCAGTTCTAAGAAGTTCTACTAGGAGGTCATTGTCTCAGGTGCTGCATAAATGTCAGCTACGTTTGCATTTGCTCCTTTATTTCCTTTTTTTTTTTTTTTTTTGTTAGGATTTTCCTCCAGGCCATTCCCCCTTGAGGTTCAGAGTTCCTGAACCTCTGTTTCAGCTTCTTTACTTTCCAGCTCAGCATCCTACTACCATTAATGATGCAGCTCCAAAATGCACACAATCCTTACATCTGAGATAAGAATCATTGGGGTTTTCTATGAGTAGCTGCTCTACCTTTATCCTCATATGAAAATGTTGCCCTTCATAGGAAATAAATTCGCACCACTTTGATTTCCAAATTCATCCCCCCTCTCCTTGTGGACTTAGTTCTGTAACTGAATCCAGACACAGAAGCTACATGTACCCTGTTAAATTAAACATGGCCAGCAGTGTTCCCGGGCATTGTGGCCAGTTGGCAGGGAAAAAGCAGTGCCTGTGCTAGGAAACTGCCTAGTTAAAACTGCTCACATGGTAACCACTTACTGGAAATAGTTCCTGGACTGGCCTAAGCTCTGTGCCTGAGAAGAGAGTTAGTATGGGCAAATGCCAGAGAAGCTGTGGATGACCCAGCCCTGGAAGTGCTCAAGGCCGGGCTGGAGGGGGCTTTGAGCAACCTGGTCTAGTGAAAGGTGTCCCTCCCACAAGAAAGGGGTAGAAACTAGATGATCTTCATGGGCCCTTCCAACACAAACCATTCCATGATTCTATGAAATTCATGTCAGGGGTGCTCTAACAGTCTGCCGGTACAGGCACAGCCCAGCACCTGGGGATGCTTCCACCATCCCTGAATTTCCTGGCACAGCCATCACTGCCTGAGCCTCTTGCTACAGAGCCAGTGCTGTGGGAGCAGGAAACAGGGACGAGCCCACTACTTCATCTGGGTGAGCTGCAGTACCATGTTGCAACCCACACCTGCTGCGCATGACAGCACGCCACTGGTGGCTCAACTGCATGTGAAAGTGGATTTGTCTTTTATTCCTGTAAGATATACTGTGAAGCTTAAGCCATTGCAAAATGACACATGTTATCTGGATGTATAGGTGGGTAAGGTAGGTAGGTAGGTAGGTAGATAGATAGATAGGATGGATAGACCAGGATTCTCCCTCCTTTGGCTCTCCTCCAATGTCTAATTAGAGGAAATAAGGTGGAAGGGACCTCAAAGGGATGTCAGTCCTCACTGCAGAGCATAGACATAAAAAATCCTTACACGGGGCCACCCATGAGTCCAGGTGCCCCAGAACCCTCTCTCTGGCAGTGACCTACAGCAGGTTTGTGGAGAGTCCAAAGCAGGGCACGATGCAGTAATCCTCCTGTGGGCATTGCCTCCTCACAGCTTTTGGCAATCAGCAACTTCCTCAACTTAGTAGACTCTAAAGGAATTTTTCATCGTGAATATTTCTGTTCCTTTCCTGAAACCAGTTATATTCTTGGCCTCCATAACACCCTGGCAAGCAGTTCCACCAATCCATTAGATGTGGTATGAAGCAGTATTTCTTCTTGTTTGACTTTGCTGCTTGATCATTTCTTTGCATGCGTCTCAGTTCTTCTATTGTAAGAACAGCTGTCTTTATTTACCTTTTCTGTGCCATTTGGGATGTAAAACATTTTTTTTCTCAGATGTTGCCTTTCATCATCACTTTTTTTCCCCATGAGGTAGATTCCATTCTGCTAGTTCAGTGTTTGCATAGAAGTTATTCCTCCATAAATATCACACCATATTCTGTCACAGTTACAGATCTACTCTAGTTCTGCTATGTGCTTTTGAGATGGGGTGAACAGACCATTTGAATGTACCTGGATTGAAGTAATGGCTTAATAATGTTATCTTTTTTTTTTCTCTGTATTGTCTTTCCAATAATTACTAACATTCCATTTGCCTTTTTGATTGCTACTGAGGACTCACTGGTGGTGTGATAGTTTCATAGTACTGTCCCCTGTGACCCCAGTTTCCCTTTCCTGATTGGTAATTGGTATATTAGAAGCCCTCACTACCTATGTAATATTCAGACTGTTTTTCTCTGAAGTGCATTACTTTGCACTTTTCAACAGTGAATTCCATTTTCTGCTTTATCATCCGGTGACTCAGTAATGCCAACCTCTTCTGCAACTCTTTGCTGCCAGCTGTACTTTTGACAGGCAGGACATGCCCGATTCAGTGGAAACATCCAAAGCTGACTCTTTATGGCACCTTTGATTTCTCTCTCTAAAATAAAAAAGCCAATTCCCAGAGGAGCCCACCCATCTCTTTGCAGATTTTCTTCAACCTACATGCTATTGCTGCTGTTCAAACAGCAAAGTCTTGTCATGGACTTGCCATTCTTCTCCAATCTAGGCTGAACTAATGAGTTAAATCTCTTATGCAAGTTGTTGGGAATAGGCCTGGGCTTCTCCTCCTTTATAAGCAACACGCTGTGCTCCATTGGCCCCCTGCAGCAGTTTTCATCTCCACACATCAAAGTACTTGCAAAGATGGGGGAGTATCAATGTCTCCAGGTGACAGCCAGGGAAACTGATACCCTTTTTAGCAGTAACAGTATGCACTGTTCTAGAGTGGCCTGAATGCTATTTGTTGAATAAATTAGTTAATGAGTAACAGCAATAGTTGCTAATTAACATACCCAATGAATATTTATGTTGGCATCTTGCCAGTTGTACATCTTATACAATGTGTCTTTCACTCTCACTTTCCCCTTATTTATTTCATACCATGAGCTCCCATCGGAAACGACCTATCCTGGCTCTGCCTCCCCAGCATCTGTCACAAGGAAAGCTGACTTGTCTTCCCACCCTGCAATGGCCAATCATGATCAAATGTAAACCTCAAAAACCATCCCCAGCCTCTCCGTGTCCCTACTTCCCAATGTAGCAGTCAACCAATAGCTCCTCCACAGCACCCTTACGATTTACAGAGTCAAACTCTACGGGGGAAATAAGACCCCAGCTTATGGGATGAGACAGAACTGACAAGTAGCCTGTGGGATTCAAGGTCACACCTGCACATTTTTTGCCACCAGTCATTTTTTGCCACCAGCTTCAGAAGAGTTGTGCCTTCAAAATGTAACTGTCCTTGGATTTGTAAAGCTTCACAAAGAAAATCAGTAGCTTAATTTCAACCCAGAATCCAATCTGCAGCCTGCCTAGGTCCAGGCTCATTGCTGTACCCCACAGCCCGAATGAACTCCAGTGCCTGGAATAGCCCCAAAGCGTGTGCATTACACTCAGCTCACTAATCAGGAATCTCAACTCTGTAGTACGATGAGGCAAGAATTGGTGTTTGTAATTCAAGAAATGAGGGACTCTGTTGGTGTCATCTCTCCATTCGAGATGTCCAACACATCTTTGTTCCAGTGAAGAGCATCGCACAGGCACAAAACCTAAAGCACGGTGGTTTGTATCCATCCCCCTTAGGGATGAGACTCCAAGCATCAGCCCTGTTTTAATCTTGCCCAGTTACTGAAAAGTTAAGGCTGACTTAAAACAGTAGAACAACTAGAGCTGGTTTTGAAGAGTCACAGAAAATCCCACTCTACCAGTGACTGCAATCTCACATCACCAAATGATGAATAAGAAATAGAAAATAAAAGTTTCATGATAACAAATGCAAACTCCTGCTTACGGGGAAAAATACTCACCCTAACAATGTCTACGCAGTAATGGACATTACATTAGTTATTTCCACTCAGGAAAGACACCCTGCAATCAGTGTGGATAGTGCTGGTAAGTACATAACTCAGACTCCAGCAGCACTCTGGAAGAAAAATGAACATCAGGATAAGGAAAGAAACAGAGAAAACAAAAAGACACCTGTTCTCATCCCTGTGTTGCTGTGTACATTGATAGTGTGTGCTCCTGCAGGCAGGGCTGCTCGCTGTGCCTCAGAAAAACAGAGCGGGACCAGAAAGGTTCACAGGAGATCAACAGGGATGATCAAAGCTACGGAAAGCCTCCAAAATAAAGAAGCATCATATGGGCTGGGACTGCTCAGCTGGAAAAGAGACCACTGGGACAGCAGATGAGAGAGGTGTGTGAAGTTAGGAATGGCCTGGAGAACGTGATAAAAATGTGCCTCTCATAGTGTGAGGACTGGGGAGACTTTACATGATTAAGTGTCAGGTTTAAAGCAAACACACCCACTGCATAAGCACATTGTGACACCCGTTGCCGCAGGATGTCGTGGAGGCCAAAAGTATAAAGGAGTTCAAAAAGCAATTAGAAAATTCTTGAAAGAAAAGTCCATCAAAGGCTCCTAGACTGCAGAGATGAAGATACTGCCCTGGCTCAGGAAGTCCCTAAACTCCAGATTGCCAGAAGCTGGAAGGATGAAGTGGAGGAAATATTGCTGTACTTGCCCTGCTCCTGTGCTCTTTTGCTGAGCATCCGCTATGGGCTGGTCAGAGACAGGATACAGTCTAGGTGACCCCTTGGCCTGACTCAGCACTGCTGTTCCTGCAGCCTGGCTCCTCTCCAGCTGGGCTAATTCACATGATGGCTGCTCAGAGGCTCTATTTCTTCATGCCCTGCTGCCTGTGTTATTCGAGTTATCCAGAAGACAGAATTGTCTCTGCCAGTGGGGACAGACCCTCACTGGGATCAAGGCAACGGGGCATAAGTTTTTGGACACAGTGATCAGAGCTGAGAAACTTGGTCAAGGGTCCTGGTGGAGCTGAAAAAGAAAAGCAATGATAAGAACAAGAACTAAAACAGGCCCTGGGCCTGCCATGACCAGACCAGCACTGGCTACATCACTTTGGCAGGACCTCATTGAGGTGTAGGAAACTCATTTCTTTTGAGACAGGCCCAGTCTCAAATCAGTGCCATACAGAGTGGGAACATGGACATGTAAGGGATTTTGGATCCATGCCATGCCCAGCACTTAAACAGTTTCTGCCAACTTCACGTTCTACCAGGGCAGAGCAGCTCTGGGCTTTGTGCTGGAGTTCCTCACTAAACAAAAGAGGGGGTGAATGTTGCTCTGGGCTCCCACCAGGCTCTTGTTCGAGACTTCCCAGCCTTCCCATGGCAGATACATAGACCTGCAGGAGGTTCAGATAAGGCCTCGTTCCAAAGTGAAATAAAAAATAATAATAAAAAAAAAGGAAAAAAAAAAAAGAAAAGAAAAGAAAAAAAGAAAAACCAGAAAACCAAACCACTTGAGCACCCAGGTAATGAGCAGCACCTGTGCACCTCAAGGCACACAGCTCTTCCCAGCCAAGCCCACAGAGCTGTTCCACATGCTGGAGGAGATGCCTGCACTTTGGCGTTTTGCAGTATCAGGCTGTAAAATAGTGCAGAAAAGCTCTCCTTTGCCTTGCCTTGCAAAGCTGCAGCGTTTGTGAACACCATGCTGCAGATAAGCAGTTTAAGTGCGCTGTAGCAGTGCGGCTCTTTTTGAATTACTAAAAATCTCAGCACACAAGCTTTGTCTGTGATAAGCCTAATCTCCCCTTCTCATCATTATCATACTAGAAATCATGCTGGAGGCCTCTGTAATCCGACTTCATTTTGCATTAACCATAATTGTGAGAACTTGCTTTCTTGCATGCGTGTTTGGGCAGAGACTGTTTGCCAATGACTTTATACAATTATTTTACTCCCAGAAGTATGACAGAATTAATTTCTTTTCCTTGACTTAAAAAGCAAAAAATGAATTATCACAGAGAAAAAAGAAAAAGGAGAAGAAAAGAAAGTCCCCATTGTACAGCATGACTCTGAAGTGTACAGTAATGGCCTTGGTGGCATGAGTTATGAAGTTAGAGATACTGAATAACTAGGCTTCACCAGTCAGCTCGGTCTGCACTGCTTCAGTGCACATTGCTGTGACAGTCTCAACACACCAGCTCTCAGTGGGGGACACATGCAATGACTTGCATTGCAGATGTATGGTCACCTTTGTTACTCTCTAATTAATACAGATACAATACTGTGTTTGGACATTCTTTTCTTTTTCTTCCACTTTCACCAAAATCCACCCAGCCTGTTCACTCATAACTTTTTCCTTTACAGACTGTCAGGAGTTTTCCTTATCTCTAGGGACTGATCCTTTTGAACCAACATGAGACCTTACAGGAGGGGTGGGCCACAGGCAGGGGTTGGGGTGGGAGCTGCAGAGGAAGCTCTGCCCTGCACAGGGTGTGGAACCTGAGCATAGGATAATAGTTCTCCCCAGTCAGTGAGGAGCTACAGGGCTCAAAGAGCAGAGCCAATATTTGCAGCTGCAAAGCAGACCTGATGCTGATCCCAACCCATTTAGATCCCAGTCTGATACGAGAAGAGAAATTTTCATAGTCTTTCCATTAAACACCTTATCAGTGATGTTAAGGCATCTGGAGTGACTGAGTGCTAAGGAGGAGACACTCATCATGAGATTTTTATAAAGAAGAACACCTAAGAACATGAAACAAAGATATTATTATGGCTAATGAAACAAAGGCATTTGATTAATTACTGACATCGCAGAAGTACATTTTTAAAAGTGATTACTATAACTAGAGATGTCGAATGTGATAAGATGCACTAAACAACATACAATAGGGCAGGAGAAGATTTATGGGATTCCCCTGCACGTTGACTGCAACAAAGTTCATCAAATCTCAGGAGTTCACAGGAAGAGACCTGAAGAGCTGTGAGTCTTCTCCACGGCCCTGGAGAGCCACATCAACTAACCAGGACAGTCAGTGATATAGATAACATGCTGGGAGTCACCCAGGAGAGGGAGAAGGCAGCAAGGCTGATGGGCTGATAGCCTGTTCCCAGTACAGGGTTACAGGTTTGGCCCTGACCAGAATGTCCAGGGAATTGTCTAGAGGGGGCCATGGGGGCAACCGTGGTGCTCAGGCTCTGATGTGCCACTTTTTTCTGGCAGCCCTCATGGAGAGGTTTGGAGATGGCAGGACATTCTGCCATGGAGGGGTAAAAATGAGTTTTCCTGAAGGGCTTCACCAGGGGAAGAATCCCAGCAGACATGAACCAAGCTATCTGCTGGTGCTTTCCACCATCCTGGCCATGACAGCCCTATGTCCTCCCGCTCCTTTTGCTTTGCATTCCAGCAGTTGGCCCTGGACAGTTTCCTTGGGGAATGCAATTATGCAGGAGCCTCATTCGCTGCAGGGAAGGGAATGCCGGGAAGGGGATGCAGGGATAGGAATGCATTCCACCTCCATCTGCTGCTGCAACCACAAGGAGACAGGGACAAATTGTCCCAAGGAGGGGAAGCCCTCTGAAGACGGGCTCTTGTAGCCTCCTGCTTCTAGATCAGGAGGTCTCCAAAAGCTGAGGGCTGTTACGTGTAATACAGAAATAAGTGTTGGGAAGTGGGTAATTTTTCATCACCACCTTATACATTACCACTCCTGGGTCAGATTAGTCACTGGTGGCTGGCAGAGCAGGCTGGAGACTATCAGCTATCTGCTGCCCAGCTATTATCCGCTTCCACAGGCACCAGTCTCTGGCTGTTGTCAGAGAGCAGCAACACGTAGCCAAAACTCGGGTTACACATTGCATGTTAATTTGTAAGCTAATTTTGCTCTCTTGGCTCTGTTCGTGCTCTGGCTCTGAGTTCCTGCTCACAGTTAGAACTAGCCATGCATATTTAGACAGTGACGGTAAGGAGGGAGAGCTCAGGACAGGCAGGCAGCCGAGTCTTCAACATTTCCACCTGCATTCAAGTTGAGGACATTACCTAGAAACACTGCTTCTATCTGTATTCTGCATGGTAATATGGCTGTATTGATTACAGGGGTGCAAATAAAGTGTTTCTGAACTTGCAAACAAATGGTGATCACAGAAAGAAAAACAAGTTACATAAAAATAAAGAATCAGATATAAGAAGGCAAGTTGCAACAGTGAACACTGGGGATTTGTCCAAGGGCCAAGAACTAACCCTGTGTTTGTAGGTGCTCTTGGACAACTGTAATGTAAAGGTTTGGAGCCAGATTCTCTGACAGGATAAGCAAGCAATGAAGTAAATTGCACTAATCTGATTTACAGCAGCAGAGACTCTCTGCCATTAAAAGCATAGGTCCCTCCAGAAGAGCAAGGGGCGTCTTTGATGAGTTGCTGCACGACAGCAACTCCTTACGCACTGGAGAAATATCTCAGTGATTTCACTGGCAGACACATGCCCGTAGGGGTGTTTCAAAAGGTGAAAAAAATAACAATATCCTTAAGCTACCTATAACAATTGCTAATTTCCAGCTACTTTCTTTTTTAATCAGCAAGACTGGCGTATGTTGACACTCCCCTATCATTGCTATTAATCAGATTTGGCTATCTCTGTTTAACTACCACCTTCATATGCCCCATGGCATTTTTTTTGCACTTGTATGACAGCTCCATAACCTTAACTGTGTTGCCCTGCACTGACACCGAGTGTAATGCAACACCTTCAGACAAAGGTGTTAATAAAACCTGCTTGCAGATGCCCCCGAACGCAGAGGTGTGGGAGGGAGCTCACGGGTCCTGCCCTTGCCAGCAGAGGTCACTGCAGAATGGATGTGTGAACACTCACCCGGAAACCATTTTAAGTCAGATATCCAAAATGGGTTTCCCTCTTCTCAGATAACTCACAAACAGTAAGTATTAATTAAAAA
>VXAY01006251.1:130608-165421 GCA_013399855.1 Oxyruncus cristatus
TTAAAAAAATAATAAAAAAAATTAGACTTGAGGAGATCTGAATAAAAATAGAGCCAAAGCCTCCAGGTAGCACAGCAGATCTCCTCAGAGCTCAAGTAACCAGACATGACAGTCTTCTAACACTCACCTCTCCCACTAGGCCAGATCACACTGGTTTTAGATGAGGGCACCCACCATAACCAAAATGATACATTTTCTGAAAATAGCAATACATTTTAACGTAATTGCTAGCAGATTGGCTACTGTTGATAGCAGTTCTATTGTGTGAAAGAAAAAGGAGGCTATTTCTTTTACTTATTCTTGTTCTTTATCTCAGTTTCAGAGGCACTGATATTGAATGCTGTAATCTCAGTTGAGATTTAATTCTGATTACCCTGTATGGAAACATTTCTCCCATTCATCTCTCTGGGGTATATAAACACACTGTGAATATGGACTGTATGGATTTCCCAGCACACCAGGGTCACACAGGGGTTGTCAGAGTAAGGATTAGAGGGCCTTGGCATGGAAGATCAACTCTGCTGGACGTTCGGTTTTGCCATGAGAGCTTTCACGATGGTCATCTGACCTGCTGTATAACCTTGACATAAAATCATCTCCCATGAGCCCTTCTCCATCTTCAGATGTTGCAGAGGAGATTTCAGGAAGTCATTCACTCTTGATTTGAAAGAGAAACTGAGAATCCAACTTTATTCTAGTAAGTAGTGGTTAATTAACTTCAATTTTTTTTGCTTGCCTTCTCTTCTGGATGGATCTAGCATCAACAACCAACCACTAGATTTTATTATGGGTTGATTTTCTGCTTGGAACATCTGTTGTATTTTCCCCATGCTCATACTTGTAGACCACAAACAAGTCACCCCTCAGCCTTCCTTCAAACAGACAAATTCCACCAGCTTCTCAGTCTCCTACCATAAAGTTTTCCAGATCTCAGACTTCTCATGTACCTTTCCCTGATGCCTTTCCAACCCGTCAACATCTTTTCTTTTTTGAAGTGCGGGCTTGAAAACAGGACAGAGTGTTCCCGTGGTTGCCCTGTGCTGCTGTGCACAGAAATAAATCCAGGTCACGGCTCCTCCTGTGCATGTTCAGGACATTCTGCACAGCAGCATCACACGAGGAGGTGACATTCACCTGGTTACTTCCCGTCACCCCTACGTCCTTACAGATCCCCTACAGCACATGGAATGGAGTCCTCTTCTTTTCCAAGGCATTTTTGACCCCCCCAGCTCCATACACTGACGGCAAGGCCAGCCCTGAGCTCGGGGAAGAAAATGGCTCCCCTGATCCTTGGACCATTTGGCTTAGGACCAACCCCAGGTTTAAGTTAGAGCCTCAAGGGAGACTCCCCAGCTGCAGCAGCACAAAAAGGATGGAGCTGGGAGCAAGGGTGGAGCCTGCATTCCTCAATCTAAAAGGAGACTTTTAGTCTATTCCTCACCAGTTCTTTGAAATGTCTCTCAAGAGATGGTTAGAGAACAAAGCAAGGAACGAATAAAGCACACATTATCAGTACTTTGCATGAGTCCTGCAGGGAAAGGTGGCAAGCTCCCTTCTTTTCTCCTCCCTTTCTTGTTCCTCCCTTGCCACAGTGACTCTCCCAGCCCCGGCTGGCTTGGCATCCTCTTTGCAATTCTTTGCAGATCTCCCCTTGGAGTCACCAGAGATCCTGACTCCCTTCTCAGAGGGCCCCACTGCTTTGCTGCTGCTTACTGGCATCACAGCTAAAAATGCCTCGATTGGAATGACACAAATGGCAGGGGAGGAGGAAAACACACAAGAATGGGGACAAAATGCTGCACAATGATAAATGAAAAGCCATAAATGTTGGGGGTGGTGCACACCACTGACTCACTGGGGAGCAAAACAGAGCCCTATCACTCACTGCCACCAGGAAAACCTGGAAGGACCAAAGTTATATCTTAGAACAATGATATTTTTAAAATGAATATATTCTTTCTTTTCTGTATCTAGAAACATACTTTTGAAAACTACATTGTCCAGTGCTGGATCATATTCCTTTTTTCCCCCCCTGGTATTTCAATGGAAACTACTTCCTTCCCAACCCATAGTGATTTACACACAGTTTGTCCAAGTGTTACACCATTACTGCCATGCAATGGAAAACCAGGCCCTACAGGTATGCATTGGTCAGAGTTATTTGTATAGGCCAGAAAATCTTTTTAATGCATTCTTTTATTAGCTGTTAGGGGGGTTGTGCCTTTTCCAAAGATGAGCATTTGCTGGCCTGGAATATGTCAGCATAGCTCCATGAATGATGCAAAGCCAAATTTGAATAACGCCATCGGTGTTAATTTGCATCATTGCTTAATATCATCCCAGAAAAGCTGGATAGGGATGGATTGTCAATTGTCTTTTGCTGTACATGAACTGGGTTCAAAACAAGAAGTGGTAGTTTTGCATGCAATAGATAGTAGATCTACGGAATTGTTTGCCAAAGGATGTTGTGGATGATGAAAGTTTTTAAGGGTTCAACCAGTGACTGGACAAGTTCACAGTATAGAAATGCACTGAGGTTACCAAGCAGACAAACCACACCTTGCTCAGGGAGTCCCTGACCTGAAAACAGCTGGATGCTGGAAGGGGAATGTATCTTAGAGGTTTGCTTGTTCCTTACTCTTCTCAAGACATCTGCTTATGATTACAGTCCAAAATGAGATGCCAGACCTTGATGGGACCTGGTACAGCTGCTGTTCTGGTTTTATGTTTGTGGTACAGATATCTGGAATAAGGATTGTATGATTCTGTAGAATCATAGAATGGTTTGGGTTGGAAAAGACCTTCCAGCTCCCCTGCCATGGGCAGGGACACTTTCCACTAGACCAGGTTGCTCAAACCCATTTCCTGAAGTGTTTAGTTAAGAGAAAAATGACCTATATATTTGTATTTATTTCTACCATTACAGTATGCTTTGGGTTACGCATGGCTCTCAAGAAGCAGTGTTGCTTAATAGTAATATTACTTATATTTTCTGTGGATAAGTTGTGTCTTCTTTATTCACATTCTCACAAGAAAATCAGGACAGTTAAAAAAAAAAAAAAAGGAAAACGAAAAACAAAGAAATCAAGTACACGTGTTATTTTGACCCAAAACAAGTCCATGACAGCTTAGTACACACAGACATTTCAACAGGCATGTTGGCTTTATAATCCCTTTTTTGGCATCAGCATAAGTGATGAAAGGTAGCCATGTGTCCAGATAACTCCAAATGAGTGATTGGAAAACTTGGTCATTTTCCCCATGGCACAGGCCCCTACCTGCCTTTTTAAAGACAGCCTTCATCCCAGATGCCTGATGAATGCCAGCTTGTTGCAGTATTATCAGTAATGTCATACACCTGTGAATGGGCAGCCCAGCCCTGCAAGAAGCAAGTGCCAGGGAAGGGGATGAAAAGCAGACCCTAAAAGCCTAAATACTCCAGATGGGCAGGCTGTCCCCAGGGAATAGCTCTCCTCTTGTTTCTATCAGCAAGTAGAGGGAAATATTTAAAAGAAACAGCCTTGTTTGCATTAATATTTGGAGTGTTTTGCCCAAAATGTAGCTAAATAATGAATCGGAAGGTACTAAACACTGTTGTGTGAAGCTGGAGTTCAGACCAAACAGAGGAGGAGAGGTGGCAGGAAGGCATCTTAGGGAAGCAGAGACTCTGCTTGGCCATGTGTGCCATCAAGGTCTTTCTGGAGGACTCCACAGAGATCAAATTGTGAGACCATGATGAACCTGACAGTGACCTCCAGAGGAAATATTGGTGCCCTATCAATGGCCACTGGAGAACTTCAGTGAAGCAGCTAAGGACTGCAGCTTAGCTGAGAGAATCCAGTGAGGGCTTGTCTATCCAGCAATTCAGAATCACCTTGGCTGAATTAACCGGTGAAAGCAGGAAAGGCATCGCTTCCCTGAAGGGATGGATTTCATTTGGACTTCCCTAACACCGGTCAACAGCGCAGCGAGGGAGGGACAGGCACTAAATGAACACTTCTGTATGGGATGTTCCAACTACAGGTGGAGAACGGAGCTCAATAACTACTGCCAAGATGCTGCTGGGGGTGGGAAACAGCGAATCTCACTTAGCAGCCATAGATTAGATCTAGATGCAGACACAGATATTGTTGGTTTATTAATGCCCCTGTTCTCGAGCTGGGTGGCAAGTCCCCCGGGGGGCTGGAGTGCACAGGGTTGAATAGTTTATTTCTGCAAGGGAGAAAGCAAGTCTGAAGAAAATCCCCCACACTGCTTCCCTCTGTGTTCCTGCTTGGATCAACCAGAGTTGCTCCTCCGGGATGCCAAGACCCACAGGCCACATCCGCCATCCATGCGGATCCCCCGCCTCTGCATCCCCTGTCCTTCCCCGGCCAGGGACATGCCCATCTGCTCTCACCATGGCCTTGGCATTGGCCTGGCTGCTCTCCCAACCCTGCACCAAAAAATCCACAGCTATTCCTCCTGCTCTCTCAAATCAGGTTATTTTCCCTGGGGACTGCTGTCTGACTGTCAGTTTTTCCAAGTTGGGTCTGTGCCAGCTTTGTATTTCCTTTTTCTTTCCTGATACGCTGACTCCAGCTTTGTCTGTGGGAAGCTTTCTCTCACAAAAGCACACGGGGAAATTCCTAGTTTTCCTAGGCTTCCAGGCTAGGGCTTGGGCTGGTGGTAGCCATCACATCTGATGGAATCACTGGGCTTTTAAACCCACCCCTGCTGCTGCCAGTGGCAGCTGACAGAGGGGTTGCAATATCAGGGTATATGATGGGAATTTATGACAAATGAATAATGTACAAAAACTGACCAAAGATCAAGCTTCTACATCTGAAGCACTGCAAAGAAAGGTGGTCTACACTGATTAGCAATTCTGACCTTCTCAGTTCACTGCCACTTATTTTATTTCTGTTCACACAAGTATTTGAGTTCATTCCTCTGGCACAAGAGGTCAGTCCTGCCTCTTGCTCAGGAGGGTGGTGCTGCCACAGTGATCTGTGCCCAGAATAGAGGCAGAGACCTTGTCCTCACCACCTGGGCACCTCAGCCCTGAATGAGGAGCACGGACACCCATCTGCCTGTGCTGCTTTAGTCATTGGTGTTCAAATTCTCCGTCAGTTCCTGGGTCATCTGGGTGCAGTGTCAGTGCAGAAGAGGTGTGAGGGTGGGTCAGAAGAAAGTTTTTTGGTTTCTATTGACTGGGTGCTGGCTGAGGTCCTGTCAGAGCCCAGGGGTCTTCTATCACAGCCAAATGGTTGGGCAGGAGGAGCCACTGGGATTATCTGATGGGAAACTGAGGCCAGAGGTGGGTTTTGTGACCAATGAACAGATCAGTTCACCAGGGGCACATTACTGGAAGAGTGTAAGTCATATAATAAGAAAGATCACCCAATGATGGGTGAAAGGGAGGAAGATATTCTGCCTCAGCCTCTCCTCAGGATCACCACAGATTTGACTCATGAATGTAGATTGGAAGAAGGCTCCTAATTTTGTGATGAGAAATGCAGAGATTGGATTTAATGCTGGAGAACTCACCACTGGAGAGCTGGTGACTTTCCATAAACAACCCCTATCGGCAGAGCCTGACGCGGCTTCACAAAGAGCTGACTTTCATTCTAAACAGATATATTTGTTTTGGAAAGGTGTCTGTAAAGCTGAATGTGGTGCAAGTATGCTGCTGGCGGTGAATTTTCTGGCAGAGTCCCTCTTGGCATGCAGCAAAGGTGCCAGTCCAGCCCTGTCATTCACACTAGGCCTGAATCACCAGCGTGTTGCTGCAGCTTTGGGCTGGTACCATTCCAGAAAAATGGGTGAGAGGCTCTAGAGAGTTCCTGAGCCATGCCATGTCCTGCCTGTATGGCAAGGTCAGTGGAAAGCTGCCCGCCAGTGGCTGGCTCTGTGCAGGAATGTCACTCCAGGCATGTCAGGATCCTCTTGGCATCAGTTGCCATCTACCTGCCTGGGCCTTGTTTTCTCTCCTGGTCCTACACCAGGCTGGATGGGCAGGGAACAGCCAGTGAAAGGGATAAGTGGCTGCTGTGTCTCCTGCAAACAGCAAGATCTGTGTCCCAACTCTGCTGCAGAGCAGTGATGACAGGGAGAGTACAGTGGAAATCAAGGAGAGGCACAGAACCCTGATGAGGTTTGCATGGGTTGGGCACTCACCTGTGCTCAAGGTGAGTAGAGCCCCACCTTACTGGAGGAAAGAGTCAAGTGGCTTTGAGATGTGTCTTGTACATACACAGAAAAAATAATTTTGAAGCTAAGACCCTCAACAAAGGCTTAAAATAATGTGATTTAGATCTCACCACTGTCACAATCTCATGTGTCACCAAACCATGTTATTTCTCCGTGTTTCAGTTCCTTCCCTCTGGAATGGGAAAATCTTCCTTCTCCTGCCCTTTGCTGCTCCTACCTACTAAAACTGCAAGTTTTTTAGGCCAAGAGTAGTTCCCTACAAGGTGTACATAGAGCACATATTCCATACATGCAGGAACAAAAATGAAAACTTAGGACTCCTGGAAAACTGACAGGTCCCGACAAGGGACGTGCTCACCCTGCGTCTACCAAGTGGCTGCATATGGGGTCAGCACTTTGAGAGGCTTTAATCTGGTGTCTCCTCGTGCCCTCAGTCTCTTCGACTCCGTGTGCTGCCAGACGTCCATGGCTGCAGCAAGTCTCCCTAATCACTGGCTGCTGGCAAATACACAATCAGTCACCAGCCACTTTTGAAGCGTGCCAGACACATAGTGGAATATGTGCTCCTCTCAACCCATCTGCACAACGGGCTACAGATGCCAGCTGCTTTTCTTGGAGTGACATGGATGAGAGAGAAAGAAGGGAAAAGAAGAAAACAGAGTGACTGAAAACCACACTCCCCAGGCTTCTTTTAACCCATTTGCCCCTTGCTTACATACTGCTGCCTTGCTGTTGCGCCAGTTTTTCTGTCCTTTTCATTTTTCCACTGACTAATTAGGCTATCATAGGGTTAAATGAGGTTTTAATCTCACAACAATAAAATATGAGATGTTCCTAAGGTGTCTCCATACTGGTCTTTCAAACTATAGGACTTTGGTTCAACATGTCCTCTACTTTATGGTTTAGATCACTCGAATAGACTGACAAGAGCAACCAGTTCTAAGAAACCCTTTGTGCAACTCACCCATGCTTCTCAGAGAAAACTTGACACTGCAGTTTTCTTTGGGAATATCCACAATTTAAAAAAGGTTAAGATAGAAAAGATCACTGGGGATAAAAAAAAGGTTAACCTTGTTCTCCCTTACACTTTCCTGACACTGCTCTGACTTCACTTACCATGATGAGAGTACTCCTGTTTGACGCTGGCCAGTAACAAATCAGATGGAATTTGGGTAGGCTGGGATGAAATTTAGCTGGTCTGCAGCTGGTCCATGTGAAAATGTGAATCTGCAAGTCCTGAGGCACGTTGGTATGGCAAACTGTTGGGAACAAGGCCACTAGGTAAGTAGCTGATCACCATGTTGCAACACTATTAACAGGGTGATCTTTTCTCCAGGATTCTTGTGCAGAATCATACATATTTTGTGACAATATTTTAGGCAGAAAACATACTTGAAACTGTTATCCCACTAGTGCAAATCTACATGCAAATGCTCTTTTAAAAATGTGGCTGGGTATGATTTTGCACATGAAGGCACATGAGCCTGGATGAATCACCTGAATGAATTCCAGTTCAATGGGATTAAACCAGTAATACAAAACAAAGTGCATTGGAACACTTGGATACAGGGGAAAAAAAGGAAAGAGATTCTCACTGTGTGCAACTTTTCCTTTTGAAAACAAAACGAATAAAAGCAAGCATTCCATGTGCCTTCAGATGAAAGGTGCTTGATGAACACAAGTCATTCTGGGAGTTTGTGGTTTTTTAGAGCATAAGTTTTTGTGGAATTCTCAATTCCATCAGCATCTTCCACATCAAGCTCCCCAGCTTCTTTGGTAGCCCGGCAGACCCTCCCCGCATGTGTAATGAATAAATAAAGATTGTGAGCAGCAGAAGCCACATTTCTTCTGAGTAAAGTCTGTCTGCACAGACACACCATATGAATGAAACCATTTTCAATTCACAACTCTTATTAATTTGGTGACAGAGGGGGAGAACTCAAGACTGGTGGGTGAAATGAGCTAATTGGATAAAAGGCATGTGAAAACACCATACCTATAATGTACCTTGTTAGCATATGCAAATCAGATAATTACACAGGCTGATAGCAGTTAGGCACAGTAATACATAGTCCATGTGAACTGTCCACAAATACTTTTGAGATCAAGAAATGAAAGTAAATTCTTTAAACATCCTAATTGCTTGCCAAAAGGAAATTCATTCCAGCTAGAACTTAATTCAGTGTGAAGTAACGTAACTCATTTGATCTCAATGAAGATCAAAAAAACACAACCATATCCAGACAATCTTGGATTAGAATGCATTGTTTGTATATATTTACTACATAAAGTTATTATGCAAAAAAAAAATCTAAATTAGATGAAAGCTCTGTGAAATCATTCATTACTATTTCTCATGTGTTATTAGCGAGTTGAGTGCTGTCCTGTTCATGCAAGGAGACAACAGGTCTTCCTCAAATCTGGGTTTGCATGCAGGATTTCTACAAGCCAAATGGATAGTCAGATGTTTCTCATTCCCTCAATTGCACTCAGCGATTTTGCACTTCAAATCCAGGCCAGCCTCTCACCTTTCAAACTATTAAGGTACCTCAGAGACATTTTCTAGGGAATTATTCAGGTAGACAACATTTTTTTCTACTTGATTTGCTATGAAATGACAAGCACCGTTAAACCAAAGGTTAATCATTGATTAAGTTTAATGACACTAAAAGAAACAGGTCATGTGAGAAAGCAATTGCACTTTCATTTTTGCTGTCACAGGTCATTTATAGCTTTTGATTCAAATTCCACCCCACGCAAAGAGTTGCTAACAACATCCTACTTCAAATTCTAATGTACTACAACTGCAGAGCAAGCATGTGAGCTGGCAGTAATCAGGTCATTTGTAAAGCATACACAGATTCTTTCATTCATCCTGGCCATTAAACTGTTTGAAAAGATTATTTGATTGTTCTGCGTTAAGAGGCAGTGCTTTTGACAACTTGTTTTACAGAGAAGTGCCCCATTTTATTTGTATGCCAGACTGTTCTGCTATTTTTGTGCACCTCATACTCATCATCATCTGCAGTTTTTCCCAGTGTGGTATGGACTCAAAACAAAAACCAACAACAAAAAAGGAAACAAGCTTGAAAAGAGATAATTTATTTTCTCTGTCACCAATAGCTCTTGTGCCCAAAAGTATATGAGGAGCTGAAAAGTCAACTGCAAGACCCTACAATTCTTTCGAGGGTGGCTACATCAGCAAGGAGCTGCTCAGAGCAGTAACAGAGATTGCTTCTGATCTCATCCTCCTTTGTACCCTCGCATATCCATTTGGTTCCAGGACATGACTCTTCCTTTACACCAGTACCAAGCACATCAGAATCAAATCTTCCACCTGCTGAGGGAGAGTTAATGGGCATTGTTAATCCAATATGCATCTATGCTTTGGCCTACTAGCCAAAATAATTAGCCCTCTAACAAAGAAAGGACCCTTTAAAAACTTAGACATGGGCAGGAAATAAGCAATAGAAGCAGACCATGAGGCTTATAAGGCTATATAAAGCCTCTGTAAGCTTTCTTTTCTTCCTTTTCATCCATGTATAATATAAAAAAGGAGGGCCCACTGCTCTAAGCTTTTGGGCACTAACATGAGGACCCACATATTTTATGCAAAAATGTCAAAGAATTTCCAAAACTGACCTTGTTTGAAAGAAAAAACAATATAAAGACAGTGGTATTGGCTTGACCTAAAAAGTCAGGGTTTCTGTTACCAAGAGCACTTGCAGGCAAAGGGGACCTGTGTTTTCAAAAAAACTAATCGTGGGGAAAAAAAGAGATGAGATTGCCTTTATTTGTAGATTTGTGCATGAATTCGGGGGTGAGTCTGGCTCTTGGGAACCAGACTGTTGCCAGATGCAAAGCTGCAGAGAACAGTTTGCCTCTGAAGCGTAGCACTGAAGAATCTTCATGCAATGGGCAAACCACTCCAGGTGTGATTTGATGAAAAAGGGCTGTTGTTATAGACCAACTCCAGAGTATCACCAGAGCTCATATCAAAAATTGGCTTTAAAATGGTAGTAGAACTGATGCAACAAAAGGAATACCTTGAAGCGTTAAAATATTCCTCTTTTCAAAGAATGCAGAGAGCACTGTTCAAATCTATAAAACATGAGGAGAGCGCTTGTTCCGCAATATCTACATGATTTTCTTTCACTTTAAATCTAATTCAGGAATGGTCATAAAAAGTCAGCATCAGAAATTCTCATTTTCAGCAGAGCTGGACCATTGCCATCACAGGCTTTTTGAAGAGTCACTCGACGTCCACATCTATTTTCACCCTTTCAACCCAATTCTGCATTGTTACTGCTGAGTGGTGGAGCTGCTTTTGAAAACATACAAAGCAGGTGATTTTCAATTGTGTAAAGCTGTGTTTGACTTCAGGCATTTGAGTTCATGGGAACAGCCTTTCAAAGTGCCTGGTCCAAAGCAGAGTGAAGTCGACGGAAAATCTCCAGGTGACTTCACGGGGCCTTGGATCCGGTCCAAACCGTGGAGCCTCGAAGTCTGGAAGTCTCAACTGGGCTTGAAGTTAGATTGTTCAAAAACAGAATAAGAATTTTGCAAGGTCAACGTCCACACATGCTGTGCCCTATTTTGCAATGATGTGAAAGTCTCCTTCAGGGCTGCAGGCACTCAGCACCTTGCAAAATGACCTCCCATCTTAGGATAAACCTTCTCACAAAAGGCACTGCAGTGGATATCCAGTGGATTCATTGCATTGTCTCAATCTGTCTCTGTTGAAATTCATCCAGCTGTGCAGTCCAGTCATTGCTGGCCACAAGTTGTGGTTGCAGCTCATCTGCTGAACTTAGAAAGCCACATGGAAATTCAGTTATAGGAGACTATTCCTTCTGGGGATCAGCTGGGAAAAATAAATAAATAACCCCCCTCCCCCCAAAAATATGAAAATTTAAATTAGAAGTGTGATCTGATCTCCAAAACAATTCTTTATCCATAAAGTTCCCACCCAAGGAACCAGTTACATGCATGTTTCAAGGAACTATATTGTTTAAAGAAACCGTAAATGTCACACAGTTAAAAGACAGAGATGCAGCTAGATTTAGTTAAACAATCGACTAATAACTCAGTCAACATTATTCTTACCCTAGGTAGTAGTTATCAGCTTAGACAGCTGTTGCAGTCTTTCACTGCAATACTTAAAAGGCAAACCACCAAATTCAATACCATATTGTTTGTGTAGTAGTGTTTGTTTAAAGGTAAATCACTCATAAAAGTGTAATTTCCTGCTGATACATAATGGCGGATAGCGGCAGGAAGCCCGGCCGAGCAGACAGACCCTGAGATATGCAGCGCTAAACCTCCAGCAGTAGCTACCCCAGCTCTAAAATGATTGTGTTTTTACACCCAGCAACACCTAAATTAGCACCAGCATATTAGGCCTTCTTGCAGACGCCTCTTGTCTCTTTGTGCAACAGCACAAGATAAGAAAAAGTGCTACAATCGACACAATGAAGTCATGTTTCTCCAAATAAAGATTCCTTTCCTGCCGGGGAGACCCTGCTGGGCAAAATTCCCTCCCCAGTCTGTTTCTCCTACTGATTTGTTACAGAATCATGCTTATATTTTGGGATTCCTTCTGCTTGCTTTCGGCTGACACGCTACCTCATAGGATTTCATCATTTTTGGAGCAGCTAATTGGAGCTCCCAAATTCACAGAGTTTTGTTCTCTGGTTTCTGAGTGTCAGTGGCACAGAGAGCAACCGCTGTTGGCTTTGGGAGAGCTGCTCTAGATTCATGGCAGCATAACCAAAACCCCAATTAACTTGCCAGCATGTACTAACCCTTCACCCAATGGCCCCTCAACCTGTACAGGGCCTGGCAGCACGAAAGCAATGGGGATTAAGCCTGAGACACTGCCAGTGATAAAACCTGCCTCGAGAGGAATCAGCTTTTGTGCCCATTTTGGTCCTTGGAGCTGAATGCTTTTTGCCCAGCTTCACCTGCCTAAGTCTCAGATTGCTGAGTCCAAGCCAAATCACTACACAATTAAATTACAATCAATGAGAAGAGAGGCAGAAGGCAATTCATGCTGTGCACTCCGTGTACCTTTCCTGGGCAGAATGAATCAGCATCCATCTCTCAGATAGTCCCTGGTGCCCAGGGCGGGTGGATATGTATTTTACTTTCCTGCATTTCTCTAAAGAGATTTCCTGGGATGCCATCAGTATGCTTCTGATGGCCTGACGCCAGAGCACTCCCCATGTGCCATAAGAACGCACTGGATAAAATCTTACAGCCTGTAGCTCAAGCCCACGCACAGCAGGGAGGAAAGGACTCTCACTGCATCTCTCGCCCTTCCTCTGCCAAAGCCTAATTGCTCATCCAGATTAGGAGAGGAAGAACAACTTGTGTCCTCTGCTCTCTCTTACCCATCTGTACCTGAAAAGCTGGACCCAGACAGCCCTGGATCGAAGCCACAGCATTCAGAGGAAGTTTTGACAGAGTGAGGATGTTGAGCCTCATTTGGTAGGAAGGGCAGTTGCTGTGGAATTTGAACTGGGACTCTCTCATTCCTTTGGACAGGAGAGACTTTTGATATGTGTATACACAGATATTTTTACAGAATTCCATTTAGCAGTCCGTAGAAAGGAAATAGGAGTCCTGCACATATTACAGAAAAGTGAATTACTATGCTAAATTTAAATTCATAAAACATTAATAGAAGGCTAAATTGGAAATCAGTTCCATCTTCCTCCATCTGCCAAGCTCTGCTTTCTCAGCAGCAAAGCATGTAGCTCAGGGAAATTGTCCCATCTCCCTCCATTAGGGTTTGATGTTATCAGCTTTTTCCTGTCACATACAAAAAATTACCTTTAATTAGCTCCGTTTACATCTACACTACGCAGACTTGGAAACTTGTTTTGGGATATGAGGAACCAGTTGTCTTCTCAAGTGTCTTATGAATCATCATGAGCAATAAATATATCAAAGTCCTGTAGTTCAGCAGTGTTGTCTGGCATAACCGAGGCCAGTGCTTATCCCTGGAGATGGAGCTCCATTGCACGTGCCATTCCTTGTGCACAGTCCCTCATCCAGTACAGTTCAGCCATCCCTGCCCCTGGGTTACCTTAGAACAGAGAGGAACAAGAGCAAAACGCCACATTGCAAATGTATCCCAAATTATGACCTAGATGGTAGAATTGCTTGCCTAAAAATGCCTTTTTTTTTGGCCTAGTTTTGGGCTGTTTGTTTGTTTGTTTGTTTTTGTTTTGGGTGGGGGTTTTTGTTTGTCTTTTTTCCTTAAACACAAATGCATTAAGAACAAAAGTTTCCAGTGCAGTGTGAGCTGCTCAGATTCCCTGAAATTCAAGTTGTTAGAAATGAAGGGGGATTCATTTCCTGGTAAGTTGAATAAAATTCTTTTGCAGGTTGCATAGTTCACAACTAAATATAGTACTTGCCAATGTTTTCCTCACCCGGAGGAAGAGAAGATTGTCTATTGGGTTTCCTCCTCATTAAACAGTTGCTAAAATAAAACACCTTTGTTTAATTGAATGCCTCTACAGACCTAGTCAGGTGCAACTCCTATTTCTTCAAACAAAAAGATAACAAAGGAAACATGGAACTGCCATATAACCTTGTCATTTGCTTTGAGGGGAGGAAGAGCTACATGCCAGTCATACACTTCCCTCAGTGCTTCAAGGACAGAAGGAGCAGCTGTCAGTCTGGGGGCAGCAGGATGAAGGAGGATCACACACTGTATAAAAGCAGAATAGGATTTGGAGAGAAATTGTAATCAGCCAGGGAATGGTTTGGAAAAGTCTATGAAGGGCACAGTTTTGTAATGGCAATTCTTCTCTGCTGGACCATCAGGTTTTTGCTGTGGTAGGTTCCTCGCTCAAAAAAAAAAAAAAAATCTTGAAGCCAAGAGAGATTTTACAGTTACCCTGGTGTTTGTGAAGATCCCATAATTTGGCATCACTTTTGCAAAAAGTAAATTTTTGGTATAAGGATTGAGCTACTGACCTGAGTCAAGGACTGGGTAAATGTCTGTCCTTTTACAAACAAGTATTATTCCTTGGTATTGCTTGCACTGCAACCATGAGAGAGAACAAGACCTCTTCATGCTTACAGAGGCAGATGCTGTCCCTCCAAACTTGCATTTGAAATCAGTGAGAGCTATGTGGTATAACAAAGATAAGAGAAATGGAAAGGAAAGGATTAGATTGTCAGGAATCACGCAAGAGGTTAGTGGCTGTGCCTGAATACTGATTTTAGAATGCTAATGATAGAAGGTAGGAGTATGGGGAAATAATGAAGGAAATCTCCCAGATGTCCATCCCACAGTTGATGATGAAATTTAGGGTTTCTGAACAACACTCTGTGTTATGCATAATAACAGAATTCAGAATAACACACTCTGTCAGTAACATACATAGAGCCATGTTTTGCAGTCTGTTCTCCAAAAAAAGCATAGGAATCTTTTATTTTCGTAATTGATCATTGATTTGTTCTCCTTTCTTTTACAGCAGGGTCAACTTTGTGGGAAACCACTGAGTTATTCCAGAATGGAACTGGTCAGAGAGCAGACAAACAGCAAGTCACCTGCCATGCAGTTGCAGCAAGGCTGCCTGTATTGCTGCTGTGAGACACATTTGCAGCCTGTAAACTACTTCCACATGAGCCTGAACGTGTCCCCTTATCCCTTTCTCCTCATCTTAAATGGCACAGCACAGGCAAAGCCCCACACGGATCTCTGGCTGTGGCAGCCCATGCACTCACAGCTCCCCAGGCCTGAATACCTTCTCCAGCAACAGAAGCATCAATCTGGACAACGACTGCCATTCATGGATTTGTCACCACACAGATTTTAAGGCCAGAGAGGCTGTCACGATCTCATGATCTGATGGTCTGACCTTTGGATTAACCCAAGGTGGAGAAATTCATGCGGAAGCCCCTGCTCAGCTCTGTGGTCTCACTTTGAGGTTGCTGGTGGTTTAAAAACCATGCCTTGCTCCAGTCTCCTGATGATGGAGAATCACCCCATCCCTGGTCAGGTATTGCGGTGGTTTGCTGCACTCGCTGAGTCACTTCAACACAAATCCTCTTAAGCCTCACAGGCCTCTTATACGCACGCAAACCTGGAAACCAAGACATTTTGCAGATTCTGTTCCAGTACAATACAAATTAAAATCTCCTCTTGGGTCTATTACTCAGCCTAAAGCATGCACCAGAAATCAGAATATATGGATATTCTCTATAAAATGCCACCTACTTTCTACCTCCATCACAAATTTACAAGTTGGCATGTTAGCCAACCCAGACGTTGTTGTTTAAGACACTTTGGTCTTAGAGAGAATGTCTAACTTTGCCAAGAGGCTCCTAAGGACATGGAAACTGAATTTCTTTTCCTATTTGAAAACATCTCTCACTGAAACACTCTTTGAGGGAAATCACAAATGCAGGAAACAGCAGCTACAGTGCTGCATGTTTGTCTCTATAGAAGGAATGTGATGCTATCATTTTGGAATGTGCTTTCTTTCTCAGGTTTTTGTTTTGGTGGTAGGAATGTCACTTTCTTAAAAAGTAAAGCACATTCTTGGCCGTTGTCTCCCTCCCCCTCCTTCCAAATTTTGCCTACAAATCAATATTCCCATCTCCTGCCATGTGTTTTTCCCAACCTGTCAGATACCGTTCTCATGTTACTAGTGCAACCATCTGATGTCAGGCATCCCAACAGGCAATTATAAATAGTCATTTACTATTAGCTTAGAAGGTTTATTTCTATAGATATAAGCTTCAAGATGTTCTTTGCTATTTTAACATGGAAGCGTTGTTTACTTGCATTTGGCATAGAGGATCTGACCATCTAAAATATGTCCATTTCCACCACACTGTAGTAAGACCACAAGACAAACCCCAGTCCTCTGAAATGAACTGCAAACACCTTATTCTATCGATTTTCAGTGGAACCCAAGGGCATGTGATGTCCTGTTCTCCACAAGTCTGACTGGGTACCTCTGTTTTACAGCTCTGCCTGAGAGTGCCCATTTCCCAGTGGACACACCCTTAGAGCCAGAGTCAGTGCAGATGAAGCTGGACAAACATGGAGATCTCCTTTGCTACGCTTTTCTGTGGAACTGTCACTTTTTTCCCCATTTATACCTAATCCATGTGCTATGCACTGCTGCTACATCCCCTATTACCTCATGCTTTTACACTTCTACTTCCAATGGTTGTTAAGAATAGCTTAAGGATAAGTGAGATCCTAAACCAGTTCCTCAGTGCCCCCAAGGGACTGAGGTGCTGGAGAACACACCTGCACTTCCAAGAGGCCAAATCTGCCTCATCATGCCAGGTTGTTGTCTCTGGGAGCACCTTCCATCTCACGGAGCAATAAAAATTCAATATTATCCAGAAAACAAACCTCCAGACAGAAGAATCTGAGAGCTTATCACTGAATTTGTCTCTCCTGGGGGATCTCAGAGTGCTTTGCAGATGATCAGGAAAGGAATTCTCCTTCCTGCAAAAAACACGGGGGAAACTCGCCATGGCTGGAAGGTTCCCTTGTCCACATGGGCATGATGAGCGTAGCTTTCCCAAAAGACAACACTTGTGCCTCAGGAGTTTGTCCTGCAGCAGTCTGGGACCTCTTCAAATGGCAAGTGGATCCTTGCCAGTTGGAAGGACAAGACGAGCTTCTTGTTCACTCCAGCAGGCGACACTGTGTTTAAATTTTGATATTGAGAAGGGCAATGCACATTGAAACACTGAGTTGCAAGAATCCTACTGACCCTTAAAAACGACACGTTTTCAGCGATGAATATCTGGTAAAGAATACAGCAGAAGAACAACAGGGCATGGGCAACATGGGAGGCAATTCAAATGCTAAAATGCTAAATCCTGTGTAAATGAAGCTGACTCCTGAAAGATGTCTTGGAATCTCCCTGTCCTAATAAATTTCATGTCCCAGAGATGACATGATGTGTTTTCTGGGTCTTTATTCTCAGAGAACAGCAACATTAACACGAGTCAAACTGCGATTTCTGACCAGGATCATAATGTCGATAGCAATGAAGCAGCACTAGTAAAAACCAGTTCACTGATCTAATGTTCTGTCTGATCTCCAGGGTCATTTGCAATGAATTCTACTGTGGTTTTTTATCATAGAAGACCTCTTACTGAAGAATGTTTGACAAAATGCTAAGGGTCTGTAATTGGCCAGAGAATCAAAATTATCTGTACAATCAAGGCCACTGCAAGATCAAATATTGACTCTGTATTAGCAAAGCCGTCACTACAAGAGAATTAAGAAGCCTGGCTGGGCAGATGTAATCATGCAAGCATCAGCCAATACATTTTTTTAAGTCTCCATACTGGCTACAAAATGCTTATGCAAAACCAGAGGCTTCCTACTGACTTAAATCAGGATTTTGTGTGGGTGTAAGGGTGTGCCTTTGCTGGAGCAGTTTACATGTCAGGGGCCAGAAACCCAACTCAACAAGTCTCTGTATTCTTTAACAATTAGATAAACCAGTAATAAGTTCATAATTGCAATTCCACAAGGTAATTTCATGCGCCTGGGAGATGACAATATGCATACAATTAAAAGAAGAAAGCTTTTCATCCCTGCAAACTGTGTTACTGAATTCTACAGACTTTTGTATTTGCAGCACTCAGGAGACGGGAGGGCAGGGGTCCCCTTGCTCAGTGTGGAGGTCCCAGGAGGGGAAGAGGGAATCCTCAAGGCTGTCAATGCACCGAGTCAGTTCAACAGACAATGTGGAAACACAGATCTCTCCTATGCTACCTCTTCGTAGCAATTTTCAGCTTTCTGGTTGCACACAAGAGGAAATGTCCCGGGATAAGGCTCTTAGATCTCGTATAACAAACAGGGTATGAAATATCCCTCTTACTCTGACCATATTCGAAATAACAAAGCAGCTCAATTTCTGAATTATTGTATTTAAGCTGTCTTTCAACTTTCCTTTTTCCCCCGACAACTTTAAATCTCTCTGTGGGTGGAGGTCTAATGTCAGCACATGCAATTCTATACTTTAATCATTTTTTAACTACAAGATCAAAGCAAGTAGGTTTTTATTACTCCAGCGTCCGATACTTCATAATTTAACTATTGAATGTCGGGCAACAGCTCTTCTCAACGAACGGCATTTAAATAAATCTTTCCAGCTACACTCCCCTGTGTATTACAGAATATTAAAGGGAAAAAAAGAAGAATATTTTATTAATCATATGAAAATCAGTACTAGTACAAATGAAACATAACAAACTTGTTTCTACATTTACTCTGGGGCCGTGCAAGCAGCGTGCTGCCTAAGAAGAAACCCCGTGGCGGGCAACATTAACATCTTCACCTTATTTTAATTTCTAACACTTTTCTTCACTTTCCCTGCTCCCACACAGGAACCCGAAGAAATTAATACCTGGCCTGTGTCCAGACTGTCTGGGTGAGCAGTCCCTTGGGGTATTATTCCTCTGGCCATGGCAGTGCAGAGCCATCATACCAGAAGAATGTGGGTCTTTTAGCCCCCTGGCGTCAATCTTTCCCTGACTGTGCCTAAATCCTGCCTACAGTCACCCTCCACTACCCCGTTTATGGGAATTCCTCCCACCCATTTGCTAGTGTCTCAGTCTCTAGGCTGGGTACCATGGGAATGAAGTTTTCTGAACTGGCTGCAGACTTGCTCGTTCTTTCGTTGACATCACCGGCTTTGAGTTTGGGACAATAACTTCAGGATGGGGCAAAAATGTGATCGCTCCTTTATACTTCTGGAGGAAAGGTGTCACTTACAGTTATACATGACTTATTAACATGCTCCCTACTACTCACAGGGAAGTGACATACTCTCGTTTAGTCCAGAGGAATCTTAACAGCATCTTAGTGTGATTACAGCATAAGCCCTGCACATGAATCACTTTGGGCACCTGGGCAGTCCCACTGACCCTCACCATTCAGCTGCTCTTTGTGGACACGGATTTACCAGGCAGCATTTCCAACAGAGCCCAGCACACACAATGCTTGCACTTCGCTTTCCTCCCAAATACTTCTCTGTCACAAGCCACTCCAATTAAGAAGGCATGCAATAATACCCCTAATTACACTTCACTTTGATGAGAGATCCAGGCATTTTTTAAAAATGCGTGTTGTATAGGGTTAGGAGAATCTTCATTTCAATTCTTTGCATATTTTGGCACGAGCTGTGTCTCCGCCCTTCGTCGGGCTCCAGGCCCCGAGGGGCACGTGCATCTCTTCTACTGCAGCCCAGGCACTGGGAGCCCGACATCAGCAGAGCAACATGGGGGTAGTTTTTGCTGACTAACCCCAATGCTAAATCTGTGAGCTCTGACAGCTCCAACACAAGAAGACAAAAAGACCCTGAGCAGTCCAGGGGTCTGGATGGAGGGGACCTGCTGTAAAATGCTCCCTCGGAGCCCTCAGGTACAAGCAAGCGCCTAGAAGGAGATTTATATTTTGTTGATTACAATGGTAATAAGCCACAAACACAAATTCAAAGAGTAAGAGTGAACCAAACCCATGTTCTCTTTGAGTGAGATAGAATCTCTACCTTTTACACACCAATCTATTGATGTGTTCCTGAATAAAATGTGTAATTTTAATTAACTGAAAGTACCTGCCTTTTATATTGGACTTGGTGCTAAAAACAAAGGAAAACAGACAGCAAAAATGCCACGTTGGCTGACTGCATATTCCTTTTTAGCTGAGAAATTGGGATGTGCACTGCTTCCCTCTCAATCAATACACATTAGTGTGGAATCGGGGACTATAAAAACATCTGCATCACTTTGCTAATTCTCTTGCCAAATAGGCATAAGCATTTATATATTAAGCTTCTCTGCTGCAGGTTCCACAGATAAACCTGTTTCTATTAGTGAAGCAGCTAAGGGGAATGCAATTATCCCTAGAATAGGGAAGAAAAAAAAGAAAATCTAAAAACTAATGTGCCAATACAGAACCAAAGCACAAGGAAATTAGATTCTTCACTGTAATTGTAAAATACTATACTAGTATGAAATATTTGTCTCTATTATTTAAACTATGATGTCAAAAGCATCTCCATTTAACACACATATTTGTAAGTAGGGAGGTATATATTTATCTGTGTATAACTCAGGAGTGCTCTGTTTTTGTTGGATCTCAGGATTACTTGGTCAGTTCAGATCCCTTGATAATACTAAAGACGAATTTTAGACCAAGAATTTATATTTACAGTGAACTAAATATCTGAGCAAATGGGGATTTCATTAGAGCTAACTTTTAATCTTCATCCAGGCCCAAATCTCAAACATTCCTTCCTGGATATCCTCTCTCTGCCCAAGGGTTTTGCCATTGCACTCTCTCTTTCAACACCACCCTGTTGTTTGGCTAGCAAGACACGTTGTTTCTCTATCTTGACCAAGGATTTTGCCAAGTCCTGTTGCTTCCACTTCTGTAGCATATTTAGAATTCCTCCAGCCCTCTCTATCTTGAAATTCTTGGCCCTGCACAACTGTTTTATTTTGCCTGCTAGAAGCCCACACTAACCTAACCAGATTTTGGCTGGCAACACAGATCTTTTTAACCATGTCTGTTTTTCCCTGGGCACATCCTTGTTTACTGAGTCTGGTGGTGGTGGAATCAATACAGCAAAACTCAGCACATAAAGACACCAAGGAAAATCCATGCTGAGTCTTTAAAACAAATAGAAGTGCCACAAAACAGAGCTGAGGACATGGCTTAGCCTAAGACTCAGGTTTTCTTTGTTGGGGTTTTTTTTTTTTTTTGAGGATACCTGTGTCTGTCTACTGAATACAGTTTCTTTTTACTGTTTCCAAAATGCAAGCATATGATGCACAGTTTTAATTTTTTCCTGCCCAGTTTGCATGCAGGTGAATGCCCACAAGCAACTCTCTCTCTGGGTAATGGCAAACGTGAAGTAGAGACTCTGTGATTCTCCCATTAAATCTGACTGAATTGGGCTATTACAGCTAATAAAGTCTGTTAATATATTAGTGGACAGCTGGTTAATGTACATGGGTAGATAAATGTACATGTTGGTATTGGTGATGGCAGTGATAAAAACGTAAGCAGTACAAACACAGTCTTCTGCTGCAAATCACTTTTTCCTTTATTACTGTTCCCAAGTAAAATTCAGCTTGATTCTAGTAGCAAACCTTTAAGGAAGGCTCAGATAACATTTATCCCAAACCTTTTTTATCAGTATTATCTTCCTTCTCTGGTAGGTTAGATAGGGCACTAACTTCAAGAGTTCTCCTATATACAAGGTGCACAAGATTGTTTCTGTTGAAGAGTTGCTTCAGTGGTTTACTAAAAGACAGAGTTCATTTTTTTATTATTTTATTTTTTAGGGCTTTTTATAAAACCCATTTTTACTGCACTTGGAAAATGTGACTATACAATGGGAAAGGGCAGGCCCTCCTTTTTTTTTTTTTTCTTGTCTGAACACAATGGCAGGATAAGGGAGGCACCGCTCATTACAAGGAATACACTTTAATCAAGTTGCCCAGCTCCAAGTGTTTCTCTTCCACCACTCTAGATGCCAATGTTTGTTTTCTCTCTGGGAGAAGAATCAGAAAACATTTTTCATTTTAATAAAAATCTTTCAGAATGAAGCAAACAGATGACCTAATTTGGAGGACCCACTTTACTTCGTAAAAATGATTGGAGGTCTCCCATACAGCATTGCTGGAGGAGATTTAACACTTTCCTGCTCAGTTTGCTAGCTGGGAATCGTGAGATTGATTGCAATGGTGTTTGATTTGACTCTCCCTGCTTCAACAACATTGCCATTACTGTCACATAAAGCTTGGCTTGAGTGGGAACTACAAAATATGCTGCTGTGACTAAAGCTGCAGTTGGAAAGGTGGAAATCTAGCTTTATTAAACACTTGTCGGTGCCTGTTAAAATTACTTCTGCAGCTAACCCCAGGATTCATAGCAGTCCCATTCTCTGGTACAACAGCATCCAGCTTAAAAAAACAGCTGTTTCCAGATTCAAGGACATCCAAGCATGTCTTCTGATATGTTTCTTTAACCTACAGGAGTGGGTGTCTAACAAAGATGAGAAATCATAATCATAAGACTCATCTTTCACGTAAATAATTCATTTCAAGCCTCCAAGTTTCTACAGAAAAGCCCAAAATTCTTAAAGACTCATAGTGCAGGGAAACTGAAATGCTTATTTATTGTGAATCCTCCTTTAAATCAAGGCCAATTTCCAGGACCTGGTGCTGGAGTGCTACATTTGTTATGCTGTTGGCTGACAGGACACACTAACAACACTCCAGGGCTTCAAATATCTTGTCCTGTCTGGATGTAACACCCGGTGACAGCAGAGACTTACTTTATTCCCCGTGACCAGGTAGAAATAACAGCCTGAAGGCTCCTGTTCTGTTCTAGGATTCATCTCCTTTGAAGCCAAATCTCCCATCCTTTTCTCCCAGCAGCACGAAACTCCCAAAATCAAGGGAGGTGAGGGTAAAAGGAAGGGTGAAGAGACAGAAACATGAAACCTAAGTCCTCTTTCCCCGACATCACTTTGAATACTGAGGGAGCAGCCCTGTTGTCACCAAGCTGCAGGCACAAAAGGTGCCAGCCCTGCAGTTTGTCTTCCTGAGACTCCCTGCTGGGAACACAGGAGAGACACCAGGGAAGAGGAGACAAGAGGTAGTGGAGGACTGGAACCAGTGTGTTTTCTGCCATGCACTTCTCCCCAGATAAACCCCTACTTGCCTCACATCACACAGTCCATAATAGCTGAGACGTATCTATCAACTTGTCTGTGAACTACTAAAAAATACCATGTTAACTATCAGCCACCATGAGATGGCTTACCTTGGAAGTTGTGCTCCAATGGTGAATGAGTTTCTCTTTTCGAGCTGCCTTTCTGTAGCTTCCTACTGCTAATTTTGACTATTGCAATGCCATACGGCATCTCCCTGCAAGGGTGAATCAGGCAAATATGAGGGACAAAATGATTTTTTGAGAGCACATTCTTGGACCTGCTCTTCTGCCTGCCTGCACTGGAACATACAGCAGGTATTACTCACAGCCCGGGGTACCTGTGCAATGCAGCTAATGTGCAAAAATAAATGGTTTGTTGTAAGGATCTCGTTGTAATATCTGGCAAAATATACACTGGACACTGAACACCTTGAGGAGGGCATTGACTGATGACAAGCATGGGATTCAATCTTTGTCTCAGATCCATCTGTGAATGGATCAATCCTCATTTTCATAAAATCACTGTTTATTGTACCGGCCCACTAATTGCTACTATTAAAGCAAATGGTACCATGTATGGTCTTGCAGAGTATCAACAACCTAGAGCTGCAAGGCACCTACCTAGGTGTGTTGCAAGGTGCTGCATGCAAATACCTACACCCTTCAGATGGGCATTTCTTTGATGATTACTGCTTTACCTTTGCTGTGTCTTAGGGCAGTTCCCTTCCATGGCATCCATGGACACCAGCTGCCTACCTGTTCTAGCCAGCAGCTGCTATCAGCTCTGTGCTATTCACTTGGCAGAGCTCTCACTTCTGAGCAGGTTGTTATGATTATGGGCATTACCCTGTGTTGGAAGGACCAGGAATGAATGTGCTTTTATGTGCTTTTGGCCCACATCACCTCTGTGGCATATGGAATATCCAGCTCCCTGAAACCACATCCCCTGTTCATTGCTGACATTGGGGAATCATCTGGATTCAAGGGCACAAGATGTTATTTACTATGTATTTTTCCTCCAAAATACAAAAAAGCCTTGGGATTTATTTTACCATTTATTTTACTATGACTAGGAGGATGTTGGATTAATATTTCCTCTACCAAAAGAAGCAACACTCTCAACAGAGAGTTTGTCCCATAAACTGGATTGGAACTGGACATGCAGGACTCCCGGTGACATGAACAATGGATTGTTCTGGAAAATAATCTGTAGAAACCCTGCTATATCTCATCTCCAGAGAAGTGTCAGAAATCCCAACGTGGGGCTAAGGAGTAACCACTGGCACCCAGGACAGATTCCTGAAGAATTCACTACACATAAAGCAGCCACTAGGCTTATCTACTCCAACATAAGGGTTTCATACATGTCAAAACAGTTCAAATCAAACTTCTCGTCATTCATTAATCATGTTCTTTGCTTTCTTTTTTTTTTTTTTTTTCTTGTTGTAAAAATTTGTGCAGAAAACAAGGGCAAAAGTATAAATTTATTGTCTGTAGACTGGAAATCTTTTTTTTCCGGTCAGCTCTGTTCCTGAGTCAGCTATCGTGTGTACTGCCAAAGGAAGTAATGGAAGTTGTCTATACAAAAGAAAGGGAGTACAAATCAACAGGAGAGAAAATTGGGTTTATCTTGAGCCACTGGCAAAAACAAAGCTGTCAACGATGTGAAATGAGACAGAGCTCACCACAGACTTGCAGATTCCCTGTACTGTATTGATGATATCTAAGTTGCACGGCTGCTTTGCAGCTCTTTTTCCTTCAATCCAAATAATATCAGCCTTCAGATTTCTTCTCAGCCTATCTGTCTGCTTGCAAGACACTACTGCATTGATTTCCATCTGGTGCATGTTTTAAAAGTTTTCCTCACAGCCCTAAGGATTAACTGCCCTTTTTTTTAACAGAACTTCGGATTCTGAAGCATGCTGAAGAAAACAATCACAGCAAAGAAGCACCAAATCTCTTGCAAACTCTCCCCTGATCACTGGGCATTCAAAGACCCACCAGCAGCTGTTAATGTAACGTTATGGATGATTAGCAGGACTTCCTGTATCTAATGAACATAGCTCTTTCAGAGAGGAGACACAGTGCAATGCTGTCCCAGGAAAATAAAAACGATGTAACATTCAGTCAGGAATGCATTTACTACATGGCCCGGAATGGTGAATTGATCTCATGCTTCTGTAACAAAGATCTCATCTGTAGTCCCCGTGCACTGCCGGCATTGGCAGGGCTTCACAACGAATCCGACGATCCTGCTCCCAAAAGGAACTGATTAGGAGGGATGTTCCAGGAGCTATTTGATACAGGCAGCACAGTCCAGAATGCCATTTATAGGGGGGAAAAAAAATACAGCATACAGCAATCTTAAGTATTTTCATGTCTAGGAATGCCAGCAGCATCCTCTAACTGACAGTGAAAATAAAGGGTTTTTAAGCACTCCCATAACCACGGTGTTCCCGGACTTGAAGGAAGTAGAGCTGATGAACAGATGTTTTGGTGTGAGCATGGCTCATAAGAGAAAAAGGTTCTGTTTGTTTTCCACTGCTTTCCTCTTGATTTTAACTGGAATTATAAATGTACATCCATTTAAAATCCCACTGCTCGTATCTCTATGTCTTGTTGCACACAACAAGGGTAACCAGGAATATGTGAAACAAAATGTAGAGTTGCCAGACGACCCAATGGTGATGGGAACAAGGATAATGTAAGTAACACAGGCATCTTGTATGAAAGGCTTTCAGCATCTTTTGCCAAATACCCAACTTGTGGCAACAGTGCAAAAGCAAGGGAGTGAAAATATACTCGTGAGTTTAGCTTCGTCAATACTATAAAATAAACCCAAATTAAAATGGGTGTTGCCCAACCCAGTTGTCAAACATCACTGCTGCAATACAAAGACAAATGTTTATTGGCTTAACTTTGAAACTGCAGTTAATGCTCTTCTATTCAGTTAGATAAACAAATACAGGACTGAGTATATAATAGGGTCCTTTCAAGTAAATTATGCTTCCTAACACGTGTAAAAGAAAAATTACTTTAATGTTTATATTTCTGTAAAATAAAAAGCCATCAAGGCTCTCCTTCTGTTATATTCCAAATGTAAAAAATAAAGAATGTTTAAATGATGTCCATTTTATGACAGTGTCAGCAAAGCAAAGAACTATAGTCAGGCTGACAATCCAGCTTTTCTTCTCACTATTAGGAGAGAGAGGGAGAAAAAAATTTACCGTTCTGTTCTCATTTACAGTAGCACAAATCCCCAGGAACTGCACTGACTTCAGTTAGTTATTTTGGATTTATGGTACACTGAAAGAGATTAGAATTTAGACACACATGAATGAAGAACAGAACATCCATGTCCACTCTAAACATATTTCCCTTTCTTGTGTGCACAGAACAGCAATGCTGTCCTTAGCAGAGACAGATTATGTGCTGTTGGTTTACCTGCTTGCCTAGAGATATTTATACAGGTACCAAGTGGGAAGCCTCAGTGAATGAAGTGCTTAGTTACCCTCTCCAGCAAATACAACCCAATCTATGTCCAGAGCGAACTGCCTTCTCTACAGCATCAGGTCATTAGGCAAGGACTAACATGCATACACACAGCATTATGCACCCAGTGATGAGAACCACCTGTTTGTGGGTCTGTTCTATTGTCTCTGCCAAAAACTGGCTCTAAGTCAGGACAATCTCTCATGCAGATATGTTAGCATGCATGGATTTCATATCTTTAAAATACCAAGTAGAAAACTGTAGTCGTTATTGCAGAACACTATGGTTAAAACAATGTATAATTCCTGATCTTGATGGAGGAGGGCGATTTGTTCATACAGTCTGCCTAGTTGTGAGAATCTAGGATTTAGTCCAGGCAAAAAGGCAATGCACTGAGTAGCTCCCTATCAGTTTGAAAGCAATGGTATGCCCTGCACAGCAAAAACCAGCTTCATACACCTAACACCCCATGCCGTGTCCCCTTGTTCAGCTGGGGTACGACATCCTCACGCACGAGCAGGTGGCCAAACAAAGAGTGTCCTTCCTCTGGTTTTGATTCCTGTCAGCACTAAACACATCCACCTCTTCCACTCTGCAGGCTTTCTAATGAAGTGGCTGCAGGCAAGGAAGAGTAGCACTGTAAAACTAAAGTGAGAATAGGTTGCTCCAGGAGACGGACAGAGATTAAGGTCCCTGGGCTCAGTTTTACTGTGAGCATACTAATGCCCACACCTGCAATTGAAATGCTCTGGAAACCTTCACTGCAGCTTCCAAGAACACAGTGCAAAATAATAAATTCAGCAAGACGGTTCACAAATAGGAAAGAGGAGGAAGGGTTGATTTTTGTGGTTCTTCTTTTTTTCTGAACTATAACCAAAGAATTGAAAATGCCTAAATATGGAGAACATTTATTAAAAAAAACTGTCAAGGTTTCAAAGTCAAGCACTCATAAGTTAGGGAAATGTCAATGCCAACAGTTCTGAGAGTCCAGTATAAAATGCCTAAGATTGTGTTTTCCAAAACTTCGATTTTTATGGAGACCCAATTTCTTGGAGACCCAATGTTTTAAAGACCCAAACACTAACATTCCAGTGAGCTCTCAACAACAGATCAGCTCAACTTCTTGCAGGTTACTTGCTCAATCACCTCAACTCAATCAGTCCAACCCTTATATTGCTTCCTGACTTCAAGTTACTGATAATGAAATCCTGCTGCTCTGTACCTCCAGCCCATATCCTGCCCTGCTGCCGCTGAATCATTGTCCATGCTGTCCTTCAGTCATGTGCTTTATTGATGAAAAGTTACAACCTCTTGAAGCAACTTGTCGAGCACTTACCCCGTCCTTCCTCTGAGCTCTCCTCCAACTCACTTTTAACAAATCTCACTACAGCATTTAGGGCTGGGTTTTTTTCTGTGATTTGGAACTGATGATGAGCACAATAAAGTTCTGGATTCCGAAGTATTGGTGCAACAGAAATAAATATGAAAATAATATAGTATGCCTAATAAAGAGGAGGCAGGAAAACGGCCAGTTGTGTCTTTACCTTTCTATCACATAAATCACACATATATATATTTATATTTAAATACATCAAAATAGAAGCCAGATACCTGCTCCCTACATCTGGTGGAATAAAACCCCTCTGACTACATTTTCCTTTGGAATGTCTCAATTTACCAAACAGAAAGATTTCATCCAGACAAGTATTCAATTAAATTCCTTCGGAAAACAGGCAAGCTCCCACTGGAGCTATGCCAGCCCCAGCTTCTGAGCAGCCCAGCTGGTACTCTCCTGAGGACCAGGGCTTCCAGTTCCCACAGCTTCAACAAAACTGCCTGAAGACTGAGGACCCTTGGGCTTATAATGCCCACAGTCCAGGATAGGCTACCAGGCACAGCACAGTGTTGTGGTGACTGGGGAGCTCAGAGATACCAGGGTCATGGCTAGAGCCATGGCCAACATTCAAGTATCCAGCAGCTCGGGCTCCAGTCCCTTTTACAGGCAATTTCAAACTATTGGAACATCAAGGTTCCCTGAGAAATCAAAATACTTTTCTCCTTCCAGCTCTATTGCATACATATGTGGCAAACAAAAGAAGATTCTTCTTGATCTTTTCCTCTCCTTCAGCTGTTCCTTATTACTGTATGTTCATCTTGTTTGTTCTTTTGTATGAATTAGTTTGCTGCCTTTTTGTGTGAAAGACACCATTTTTCTACCTGTATTTGAACGGTTTCCAGCATAATGAGATCCAGATATTAGTTGTACATGGTACTGTAACACAAACAACATGGTGTTATCATTTTCTTTTTTCCCTCATTAGAGAGAAGTTCATTGAAAAATCAAAGCCTTTCCTCTAATAATTTTCACTCTACTAGCTGTAGGCAACATTTGGTGGATAGTAATTAAAATAATATAAAAGTATCTTACATTTTGCATGCATATTGTTCCTTATTTTCTTCACAGGCTATGTGTTTGTTCTTCCCCCAGCTGAAAAGCTAGAAATGAGAATTGACTTCCCAAGTTCTCACCCACCTCCATTTTATACCATATTGCAACTTGTCATATTACATTGTGAATATCTTAAGGACTATTTGACATATTAGTTGCATATTTATGTTGAAGAGCTTTTTCCCTCCACTATTTTTAGATAGATCAATTTTACATGTCACGATATACATATCTATATTTATACTGAATATGTTTAAACCTTTTTTTCTTACCATATTTAGTTCAAGGCTTTTAATGATGATATGCACTAAAAAACAGAGCTTTTTTTATCAGACCTTCATGTCACAAGGCAGATGGATACATTTCAGTTCTTCTGGGAAATGGTACACTCAACACAGGTGAGCTTCCTACTACAGCCAGGAGACAGTACTTCACAAAGTAAAGACCAAGATGGTTACTCTCATTAAGAGAGACACACTTTGGGTTTCTGAAAACAAAGAGGAGCTAATGAAAACATCTAAGGGAAACAAACTGAAACATTTCTCTAACTCACTGTGGTGCACATCAGTGATATAACACACCATGCCTGTCTTGCTCCTGCTGTCAGTCCTTACAAACCCAGTTCTGCAAATCCATACATGAATAATTGCTCCAACTTCTTCAGATTGAGGCTCTTCATGGGATTAAAGCAGCTCTGGACCAACTGATGGTGAACAAAATTGCTGCAACATAATGTTATGTACTGCAGTGCAGACCTCTAACTTTGTATTTGGTAATTGAAATGTAAATAATTTATTAAAAAAAAAAAAGGCGTCTCTCAGAAAAGTTACTACTAAAATCAAAACAAATTTCTCCAGGGCTCTATTTACAACGCCAAAAGAATTGCATAAGCACGATTTCTGACTTTCATGAATGTAACCAGGGTGGTTATGCCCCAGAACTGAATAATAATTAAAAGTTAGATATTGGCAGCTTCAGGCTTGCTTTTCCACAGGAGCCTAAGGGGTAAACTTTAGAAGGCAAACTTCACAACAGCCACTTCATTATGGAAAGAACATGCATCTGATCCCAAGAAAGGCACTCAAAACTAACATTCCCAAGAAAGGCACTCAAAACTAACATCTCTGGCAATGCAAGGATGACCCACATGAAGAGGATAAGATTTTATGCTGTCAACTGTAAGGATTTCCAACACGAGTTTACAAAATATGCTGAATTTTGGACACTTTCACCCACCTTTCTCTCTAAGCCTGTACAGCAAAAGTGTCCAACATTCCTGATACCTTATGTGACCTTAACAAAAACTACACATGGGAGCTGAGGAGGAAGTTCTGGAAGCAGCTTCCAAGCAGAGGAAAATGGCTCTGCCGGCATCCCAAGCCATCTGCTGCTGGACAGGCTGAACTGGGCACACAGCTGGATCCTGGGTCAGCCAGTGTCTCTTGGCTTCAGCAGCCTCTGCTGCCCAGAGCTGGGGATTCAGGTTATCTGTCACCCCAACAGCAAAGCCTTTCTACCAAATATGTGGCATCACCTTGGCACAGGACCTGTGCTTAACAGCTCACAAACCACAGGTTTGCCACTGTTTCATTTCCTGGCTTTTTTTTTTGTTTGTTTTTCCCCCTCAGCTTTTTAAAAACAAAAGCTGAGAATTTCAGTGTGCCTCTAGTTCCTGAGGCTTCCATATTTGTAGTATCTTAGTAACTACTGTTACTACTACTGTAAGTACTCACAACTATCAAAAGACATAAGAAAGTAATGATACTCTGCAATATCTCGAGGAGTCCTCTGGAGATAAGAAACGCTCAGGACTTGATGTTTTTTGTTCATGAGCCATGGCATGTCAAAGAGCAAAGTGAGCCTGGCAGGGACTGATGGAGATTAAAAGCACACGCAGGCACTCACACACACAAAAATCGCTATGGAAAACGTGCTGCCGAACTGTGTGTGAATGAACCCAACAGCTCAGGCACCTTGCTAAGCTCCAGTGGGAAGAGGGAAGTACTGCAAGGGACATTCCTGGCTGTCCACCCACCGCAAACCTTCATGCAGGTGGAGGTGGGAGGGTGTGCTTGGCTCCCGGAGCCACCGCGAGCAGAAGGGCAGTAGCAGCGGGCTCTCGACGGAAACATTCCCGGTTGTGTCCCAAAGCAAACAGCAATAAAATAAACTGCTAATGAGGATGCAACCTGAGCCTCTGCAGAGTGTATGCCCAAGGACTATGTGACTGCACAGGGAAGGGAAGGACTGTGTCGGCGGAAACTTCAAGCTCAAGGGGATTGCAATGCAAAAGAAAATGTTCGGGTACTTTACTGGTAATAAAAGTTACTCACAAAGTTACACAGGGCAAACACTGCTTTGAAAAGAACTCCTTTTTAACGCTAATGTTAACATTTCATTTTTTTGTAAGAAATCCCTGTGAATCTTCCCTTGAGACTCTTCAGCTCCAGACAGGACATTTCTCCTTTTTTTCTGCCTGCTGACATACTCCGCCAATCTTCCTTTTCAGGAAAGAAACGAACTTCTAGTCAGGTTTTTGCATTCTTTATTAGGTTGTTTATCACACTGTTACACAAACAGTTCTCAAAGCCTTTAAAGACTGTGTGGGTGAAACATCTAGATTTTAGTATTTTATAACAGCAGACCAGCAGCTCCAGGAAACTAAAGAACTCATGAGGAAACCACTCACGGCAGCATTCACATCCTTATGTCTGTTATTTTAAAAGGCAAGAAAACACCACACAATACAGAAGCCACTGTTAAGGGGGATAAAGGAATGTATTTAATATAATGAAATGCGACCTGTCATTCTGACACATTCCTGGTTTCTGGGAGTCAAATTAACAGTATCACTTAGCAAGAAAGATCATGAGGCACTTGGTTTGTGGAAGGATATCAGCAGTAGCTACTTCAGTTAGGAGTGCAGCGGTAAACTTGGAAAGCACTCTGCAAAGAAACTGTGACAGCTAAGAGTAATCCAGGATGTAACAAGTTTGGGAACTGATGATTTAGGGACAGTATCATAGGAATGTAAATGATGTTTAATGGAGTGGTGCTAATCAAACCCAAGATTTTGCAAGCAGTTAGAAGTAAGCTTAATTATCATAACCATCTCATTGAAAGTAACAGACATGAACAGAGTCCTTGGACACTCTGGAATCATGGATGCCTGTTTTCCCAAGTTTCTGGAGGAACACCACCACTAGTACTGCTGCTTTAAAATGGAGCAGACACACAGGGATGTCAAGTAACACACAACGGAGTAGCTGGGGCAGCGCTCTGACTGAGCAAACATGCCTGGTCTCTCCATTTCCTTTGGAATCAAGTTACTCCAGAAAAAGTGGTGTGTGCATGGTGGGCACATCCCCTGGTGGGACTTTATGTGGGAACAGAGCTCTCCTAAGCCCTGAGCTGAGCTGCTGAGCAGCATCTCTGCACTGTATCATCTCATAATTATTGCTGTGGAGCTAGTGCACTTAGAGCCAGGCTGGAATCACTATTCCAGTCAGCACAGGCAAACCACAAAAGCAGTGAAAGGGAACAGGAAAACAGGAGTGCATTTCACCCATCCAGAAGATCTTCCCCTTCATTACTATCCATCTGAATAAGCGGGAACTTAGGGGAATTTCCTTCTTGGAATTGTTCTTGGACTAGCAAATGCACAGTCACTTGCTACACAGGTTAGCTAGGCCTTAATGAAGAACTGTAATGAAATTCAGGTCCAGGTGGTGAATGCTAATGCCACTACGCAGCACATATTTTCCCTATCTGTTTTCTCACTCAGATTTCACCTGTAAAATGGGAACACTAAGGCAGCTCCTCAGTCTCAGCCTGTTAAACCCTTAGTTCAGTTGGCATATTCACAAAGATTTTCCAACAAAAAAATCGACGAGTTTGAATTGCAACACCAGAGCACCTCAAAACGTGTTTTCCCGTGACAATGTGCTCGACTGTTCCAGGTACATTAATGAGATCAGGGTCTGTGACACATCACAACCCCAAAAGCTTCCCACCTAAGGCTAGGAATGGAATAAGCAATCCATCACACAGTATGACACGTTCCCCAAAACACACACACTCTCAAAACCTGAAAGCGGTGTCAGAATGTTTATTGAAGAGGGCAATCCAACTGGCTGAACCGACCTGGGTAGCCGGTAACTTTTAACATAAGCAAACAGAGATACTGTAAACCTGCTGTGCATGGAAACTGTGTTTATACTTAAATTGGACTTAGAAGACTGAAATAACTTACTAGAAAAATATAGCTTAAGTTCCCAGGAGCTTTGAATGACCTCGAGATCGTTCTGAAAAAAGAAGAAATATATGGACATATACAGTGATGCAGAGTTATGCAAATATTTTCAAAGTCAGCTAATAAAATACATTTCCTTGCCTACTTCTTATGATAGCTTTGCAAACATACTTTTAAACCCACACTTTTCAGCCTCACCAAACATTTTTTTGCCACTTGCGTTATCAGAACTGATGGTAAGCGTTCTGCAATGTAAGTGCTGCCTCATTTACTTCTTAGTGGGTTTTGTAATTGCTGGGTCTGTTCCTTTTAGCCAGACTGCTGGGATTCTTACTACCTCAGGACAAGATAATAAACTTTCTTAGTGATGAAGTGGAAGTACATTAGAAGATAAAAAAGAAACGAATGTAAGAAATTTCAGATTACTCTTAGTGGAATCGATACATTGACAAAATAATTTGATTTATATAGCAACCAAAATAGCTATACACAGGAACATCTGCATGGAAAGTGACCACAAATCAGAGAGATAATGACCACAGCAAATAGTGAGCTCTATTGCTCATGAATCTACAAAATCATTATTAGAAGCATTAAAACAACAAGGGTAATCTAACCTAATGTTGCATAACAATGATCAAACTCCTATGAAAATCAGAAAACTGCTAAATCTAATAGGAAAAAATTAAGTAAAGGGAGAGAGGGTAATTATTTTGTAACTTGGTTGAAAACAGACAAAAGAATTTAACTGAGCTGCATTTACTCTCCTGCCACGGGCTGGGTGTGTGGCCACGACTGGAAGCGGATCCTGAAAGGGAAAGTTGGAGAAGCACCGGGTGATGCACTGCAGGTTACCAATGAATCTGTATTCACTCCTGCATTTTCCACGCCACTCATACAACCGCAATTCTGACATGAAAGCACCACACAGGCCAGCATAAGTGACTGTGCTTTTAACAGCAAAGTGCTCATCCTGCAAAGCCTGATGTATAATCAGGGTCAGGATAACTTGTGGTAAAAAGGGAGCACATAGGTGGCATCCGGACTTTGGAGGCTGGTTTCAGTTCAGTTCAGTGCAGGAGCGCCCCATCAATTTTGGTGTAACGTGTGGATATAACTGACCCCGAGAACACATGCCAACTTTCTGAGCAAACAGCATCGCAAATCGGTGTTTCAGCAGAACAATGCTGAAGGCATGTTGCAGCGCGGTGGGGGCTGGTCTGTTCTGCCTGCCTGCAGTGAAAGGACGAGAGGAAATGGGTTTAAACTGACACAGGGGACATTCAGATTAGATATTAGAAACACTTTTTTCACTGTTCGGGTGGTCAGGCACTGGAATAGGTTGCCCAAGGAGGTGGTGGACTTATCATCCCTGGAGGTGTTTAAGAGGCGTCTGGATGTGGCGCTGGGTGATGCGGTTTGGTGCTCTAGGGGTTACAGTGGCAGGGCTCGGTTGACGCTTGGACTTGATCTTTAAAGGTTTCTTCCAACCTTGACGATTCTATGGCTCTGAATAAAGGCGACGAGGCCCCTGTGTCCCCGTTTAGGGGGCGAAACGCAGCACTCGCTGATCCCGGCTCTGCCAGAGGTCAGGGCAGGGCGGCAGCCGCGTCCCGTCAGCGCCCCGGGGCAGCTCCCGGCCCTGCCCGGCCCGGCCGCCGGCGGCTGCGCGCGCCTCCCCCCTTCCTCCCCCTTCCCCTCC
>VXAY01006251.1:165444-273202 GCA_013399855.1 Oxyruncus cristatus
GTCACCCCCCGCCTGCGCCATTTTGGGGCGGTGGCGGTGTCGCCTCACGGCGCCGCCCGCCCCTCTCCGCCCGCCGCGCCCCTCGGGCGGCTGCGCTGCCCCCGGCACCCCCTCGGCCCGCCCTGAGGTGGGGCTGGGGGTGGGCAGCCCGAGAGATCGTGGGGTCGCTGCCGTGCCCTGAGCCCTGTGCCCACTGCCCACCCGGGGCTGGCGCTGGCGGCTTCAGCCCGTGCTGGTTTTGTGGTTCATTTCACGCCTTGGGCCTTGCCTTGGTGTGGACAGTTCACACCGTGAGCCCGTTGCTGGCCAGCTCGTTGCTTACATCCACAAATGTTGAAGGGTCTGCAGCATCTCTCATAAGGAGAGACTGGGGGAGCTGGGCCTCTTTGGTCTAGAGAAGACTGAAAGAGGGTCTCAATGCATATAAGTATCTCAAAGGCAGGTGCCAAAATGACAGTGCCAGACTCTTATTGGTGGTGCCCAGGATGAGGAGCAATGGCCGTAAACTAAAAAATAAGAAGTCCCACCTCAACATGAGGAAGAACTTTATGTTCGGGGTGTCAGAGCACTGGAACAGCATACCTAGGGAGGTCGTAGAGTCTCCCTCTCTGGAGACATTCCAAACCCACCTGGATGTGCTCCTGTGTTTCTGCCTTGGGCTAGATTATCTCCAGAGGTCCTGTCCAGTGCTAACGATTCTGTGATTCTGTGAATTACTCCACTGCTCTACTAGCCCAGCCTTAGAACCTGCAGTTGGGAAGCGGGAGAGGAAATCCTGTCCTTTATCATGTTTGCATCAACTTGAGTCACCTTACACTGGATCACAGAGAACTGGTACCTCCAACAGTGCCAGAAATGCAAGGTGTGATAGGAAAGTCGCTTCTCAGAGCGCAAAGCGCTGCATGTTCCTTGGACACGTTCCTTGAACACTTTCCTTGGACCTGCACAAAACCAGTTGTTTCTGTGGCTGACTGGTCCAGGATGAGCTTTCACTCAGGCAGAGGAGTGGAAGGGGAAACACATAAAACTTTGGACACTCCTAGAAATACAACATCTCCTATTATTCCTTTGCTTCGCTTCTGGACACCTCAGTTGGAAAGGCAGAACAGGAATGTACATGGAGGAGGTGTGATTAGGTCAGTGAGATAAGATGCAGAAAAGGAAATGCAAGGGTTCAAATAGGTTTGCACCAAAGCAGATGAACTGAATTTTTACCTTTTTAAAATACTTTTTGTATCTTATTTTCATACAGAAAGTTCTTAGTTGGAAAAACCAAAATAATTTGTGACAGCTGACAGTTTTACACTGAATTAGTTATTTCTTTTTAGGTATCAGAAGTAAACCTGAAGAACATTCTTTCATGTTCTGAATTTTTGCCGGCTTAGTTTACAAGGGACAGCTCTTACTACGTAATTTAATTTTTGTTTCTGAGTCATACTCTATTTACATGAAAAATGGTATTTAATTAAAATGTACAAAACAGAATTACAAAATTACATTTAATTGAATAGATGTACCTTAAGTGTGATGAGTATTGTAAAGAATAAATAAGGATGTGTTTGGTCATGTGCTGTGATTTGACAGAGACCAGCGTTGCCACCAAATGAAGTAGACTTGCCCTTGTTGCTACTTCCTCTCCTTGCACAAGTGTTTGTGCAGCAACAGAGTGAGCTGGACCAGGATCAAACCTAATCTGGCCAATAAAAAGGAAGTTAGTTTTAACCTAAACAAGATCAGTGATTCAGTTCATTATGCTGGCAGAAGGGAGGTGGTAATGTGGTGGTTAGGGATGAGTGTTTGGGGCCTGTTGAGGGCAGGGATTGTTTCTTTTGGCCACAGCATTGTCTTAAAATGAACTTGAAAATGTAGTTTCTATGGCATCTGTACAGAGTCTGGCTTGGGTCCAGCCTACTGAGAGCATAAGCTCAGTGTGAGCACAACTGTCTGCACCTGACCTGAGGGACAGGCCTTTTGTTTATTAAAAACACATTTTGCATTTAAAAACTGACTTGCTAACCAGAGGAAATACTAAATATTTTCAGTTATTTGACTAATTGTTTCAAAAGCATTTAGGTTTGCTGAAAACCCCATTAAACAGTCAAGTGTGTAAAATCTAAGACAGTTAGATGCCTGATCTGCTTTTTTGAAAATTCCACCACTCCTCTAAAACTGACAATTATTTCCAAAATCTAGCCCTTGATCTTAATGGTTTTATGCTGAGTAGGGCTGCTCCTTGTCCAACATTTTTTAATTCACTAGCTGGAAAAAGAAAAGAAACTTTCCTTCTTTCCCACTTCCTGATTGTTGCTGTATCTTATAGTAACATTAGTTTTGCTCTTCCATGAATTCCCTGAACTTGCTCGCTGAACTTAACCCAAATCTAATAAAAAAAGGTCTTTCAAAAATAAGAGAAGAATCTAAATGCAGAAAACATAAATATTTTTTTATTATTGCAAAACATTTGTTGCACTGTGAAAACTGAAACTAGTTTGGACACTTACATTATGCAATATGGGGCATCATGCTGTAATTGGAAGGCTTGGGGTGGTCTTAAAGGTACTTTTTGTGAAGTTGTAACATGTCCCCCACATCCATACATGCACTGTACTCCAAAGAAGATTCCTTGATGCATTTTTTTTTTGGTGTTGATGTAATATTAATGAAGGATCATCTGGGCCTTGAGGACTGAGAATTTGAAATCTTTTTTCAAACAGGTATGCTCCTAAAATAGGCATTGATATTTTAACATACATCCTCTGTCCAAGGACGAATATATAGTAAGAGGTTTTCTTTATTCATTTGGTTTTTCACAATTACTGCTTTTCTGTACGAATAAGAAATTGAAAGAATTTTCTCATACAACATATGATTATTTTTAAGTATTCATGAATGCTTAAGTTACAGCATTGATTTATAGGCACTTCATGTCAAAACTATGCTACTTACATGGAGGCAATTTGGATCCCATTGCTAGAGCTATGACAATTCAGTCTTCAGCAGTTAGACATAAATTTAGATAAATTTAAATAGGTGATTTATATCACAGTTTATCCTGCTGGTCTGATTTTATCCATTCAACCTGCACCCCACTGAGTTGTAAACCACTGTTGTTCTAGCAGGTTTACAAACCACTCAAAATCTGCAAGACATCAGAAAGGGATTCATTTGGCGGCTGAAATCTAAACAAAATGCTCAGTTAATGTTGTTTTAAACCAACACAGATTACACATCTGAAGAAGATGGTCACAGAAGAAGGGAGGGGCCACAGACTCAGATGGTCGTCTGCCTGTGCTCAGAGGCACTTTACACATTTACAGTTGCAGGCCCAAGGACTGGATTAATGGTTTGGCCAGCTGAGTGTTTTCCTTGGGTATATGACTGTTCAGTCAGGAAGCTGTGGACACACACAGGAACAGGGTTGTATGTACACAGAATCAAGTCAGGCAGTTACTATCATGTTAGAGAAAACTCCAGCAGTGTCTTTGTAGGTTTGTGCTTGAGTCCAAAGTTCTCCTGTGTTGTAAGAGCTTGAGTCATCCTTTGAATTGTGTTTGGTTACATATAGAAATACTCTTCAAAAAGATCATGAGACAAAATGTCCGTTTCTGGCTACATAGCAGTAGTGAGGATTGTTTTGAGTCATGGCAGTTCCTGAAGTTACAGCAATTTATGCCCACAGTGGATCTGCCCTTCCCATAGAGGGTCATGAGATCTTTCATGTGAAGTCTTTCATCGTCCTCTTCCTCAGCCAACTCGTATTTTAAATGAAAGTGATGAGCTCTTTCTTATGGAGCATAAAAGTGGGTGTACACCCTGCTGAAGGAATTCTAGGTTTTGAACCATGGAGATAGAGGCACTGTACAGCTTGGTGTTGGGCATCCTAGCTATGGGGAATAGCCTTGTTGGACAAATCAGTGTACTAGTCACTTACGGAAATTATTTGTTCTGCTTTTGTGTAGTGTAAAGCTAGAAATGGAAGTGCAGCCAAGGAGCTGTGGAATTCAGCAAACTGTTGTCAGATTTGGTTAGGACCAATGTAGGGGGGCAAGGTACGGATTAAAACGATGTTCTTCAAAATAGGCATCTGACAGTACCTCAAAAGGGAATTCACTTTCTAGTTAGGATTTTCAGCTGTCAGCCCTGCTCCAGGTGGGGCCCTCGGTCAAATAAGCCATGTTCTTTAAGGTGAGGTAGCCTGGGGTTGAGACATGGATGAGGTATCTCAGCCTGAGGAATATCCTCTTAGTTTTGTCTGGAGGAACCCTATGTATGTATTTTTGTTCTGCTTGGTACTGAAAGAATTCATTTTTCCTCCATATAGGATAGCATCTGGCTAGCTTTTAATGTGTACTTGCCCCCAAAGTGTAAATTGATTTGTTATCTAAATTGGCCTTTTTTTTTTTTTTTTTTTTTTAACATATATCACCGTCTGAAGAATTGGCTTTTTTTACCAGCAACTCCATGGTAAATCTCTTTTCACTTTTTCCTATTGAAGTTTTTCTGCTTTTCATAAATAATTTATTCAGCAGACCAGAGGGATGGCTAATGAGAGATTAACACAATGCCCAAGGGCTAGGGCATTTCCCTGGGATGTGGTAGAGTCAGGCTGCAAGATCTCGCTTCAATTAATATTGCTTCCCACATCACAGGAGAGTGTGCTCTCTGCTGGGAAACACATTTGTGTGTAAATCTTCAGCTCTCTTTTGTGTGTGCTAGCCAGGCACTGGCCTATATATTAGACAAAAAAAATACCAAGTTTAAGAATTCTGCAGAGACTCCAAGTGATAAAGTTGACATGCAGTTAAGGAGAGCTGTTAGGATTTTGGGCAGCATTAAATACCCAAATGGGAAATTGGATTCAACGTAGTCTTCTTAATCAGCACCTGAGCAGGGATTTCAGTGGTTCCGCATGTTGTATTTGGACCCTTACAAGGGGTTTTGGGAAGCTATGGTGGATCTTGTAGTAATTTAAGAAGTTACTGCATGCAATTTTTCCCTGCGCTACTGATTCTTACCCCTTGAGAATCAACAGAGAATAGATTTGTTCCAGCTCTTACTCTGCTGTTCCAGTGCAAACCCACCTCCATCAGCCCTCTAAGCCAAACCACTGAGCTTTACACAGAACTAAGTGAATTGCCTTTGCATATTCTTTTTGGTGACCTCTGTGCTAGGGACAGTACCCTTCAAAGGGGAGGCAGAGCATGAGCTGGGTGGAAGCATCTCTCTGGGTGAATAGTACCTTGAGCTGTTACAGAAACTTTTGTTCAGAGCTCACATATCAAAGCCTTTGTGGATCTCACCCAGACTCCTATACCTTTGTTTCTGAGGGTGGTTCTGGCAAGGAAGCTCTTGCCACTGTTTCCTTGCATTGTATAAACATATACGTGCATTCTGCCCAGGAACTTTTAGAAGTTTGCCACCAGACTAGACTCAGTTGTCAGTGATTCTCTCAGTATGTGTGTATGTGAGTGAGTTTGTGTTTTAAGCCTGTGGAATGGTGGCTGGGCATGTGTTTCAGTGATGTGGGATAAACCTGAAAAACTCCGTGCATGTCAACTGAACCATGCAGTCAGTAGTGGTAAATTGGAACTATTTGCTCTTTTCTGAGCTTCACATTCCTTCCACACTTCAGAGTAGGCCAATGCCTGAGCATCGCCTTACCTCTATTGATATAACGTTTAGAATAATTCATTTTGAAATTACACATGAAAAACTCTCCCTTCAAGTTCATACTAATGCATGATGTTTTCATTCACTGTTAAGGGAATTAAATTATTATATCTTTGAGTTTTCTCAGCCATTCTAAAGTAATATTCAAGTCTGCTGTAGATTTTAACGTATCATGAACTTTGTAATGGGTGGAAAATGTATTTCATGATCAGGGTTCAAACCATCAGTGAAGAAGGAATTTCCTATTTCTAAACAGAGATTTGCTACTCCTTTCTTTTGTGACCATGAGCAACCACTGTTTCTGTGACTTACAATTCAACTGTCTTGGAGATGTCATGAAGATCAAAATATGTGTAGAAACAAGTGAGGCCGATATCATTGATGTCATGAAAACTTTGAAGATGAAAAAAGCAAAGCAGGGCAGTTCTACAATAATATTAACATCTTATTTTGCATTCAGATTTTTTTATATAAGGTAATAGCAACATGCATGTGCCCAGCTGCCTGAAATATTCTCTGGAACTTCCGTCTGCTTTTTTATAAACATAAAACATTCTTTTCTATTTTGACAGTTAAAAATTATGCTGTATAGGGAGTAAACAGATTTTTTAGTTACCTGTTCAAACAAGTAAGTCTTCTGTTGAATCTTCAAAAGGTTCCAGCAGTAGGAAATATGTTACCAAGTAGTACATTTATTTGCAGTTAATTTTTTTCAAAGCAGTAGTGCAGTGAAAGGAGATGCCGTTTTTTGCTACGAAGTTTGTCTCATTTCCTTCAGCTTGTCAAGTCTGATATGTCAGTATGTAGTATTAATCTTAAATGGAAACATACTGCTGCTAGTCCAGGGACTCCCTGAGCTGCAAATTGCAGGAATCTGAGAGTGTTTTAACAATATATTCTTCCTTGGGCATCTTGTCAGAGGTAGGATCTTGCATGAGACTAATTTTTGATCTGACTGATCTGATTGCTGCTGTGTTAACTGAGAATTACAGCTGAAGTGCAGTATAATTCTTTTATATGGGTGAAAGAAAAGAAACATCAAGTTTTTGAAAAGACAGCACTAGGGAGTTAAATACAGAGGGAACATAATTTCCTTTGAGAGATATGGTTTTCTCTGCAATTAGAGCACAGATTTAAGAAAAAGAATTAAGGAATCTAGGCGTATCTGCTTCTGGCTCTGCCATATGCTTTGAATCCAACTCTGGAAAATTTCATAAGTTATTTTTGTATGAGACATCTATGAATTACTAAAGGGGGAAATGAGAAACATTAGTTAATGAGAGTAGTAGTTGAAAAGAACACTAGTACTTGTTTTTGTTTCAGTGAATGTTATGTCGTGTTAGTCTTAATTTCTTTATGCAGCATGCTTTGACAAGTGAATGTAGGCTTCTTCGAAGTAAGTGCATGAAAAATAGTTGGCAGTGACAAAACTTCATATTTTTAGGTCAGTCATAATTTAACACGCATGTGGCAGCAAATGTCACTGATTGGAAAGAATAAGGCTTTGTTGAGCATCGTTTGTAGCATCCTTGCGGAGGGGTGAAACGTGTCTGCACTTGCATAAATGAACAGTAAGATCTCATTTAATGCCATCAGTAGCCAGACTACTTGGGTTACTGCAGAACAAGTATGAAATTAAGACCGAGTGTCAGGGGGAGGTACATAAGCTGTAGTTAGTTTAAACCAGTACTTCTCAAGTTCTGATGTGTAGCTCACTGATGAACCATTGGAATACTTGTAGGTCATCCATGTGAGCCATTTAAGGTGATACCAAGGTCTGCAGCTTAACTGTAAGATGTTTCCAGGTCTGCAGATGAAGAGGTTGAAAAGCATCAGCTCTGACAATACCTTTCCAGTAGCCTCAACTGCAAGGGCTTGTCTACACAGGACTTTCCTGATTAACTCCGTGTCTCATTCTACAACAAAGAGTCTGGTTCTGTTTACGTTAAACCGTTTTCAAAGTACGATTGCACTTTGAATTCGTACCCTACCTTAATCCATGTTAACTTTCCAGTGCATGCCCTAAGGGAGCAGTAAACTAAACTGGATGACTGTGTCCACACTGGGGTTTAATGGAGTTTAAGTAGCAGAATTCAAGTTCATCAAGGTACTTATTTCAGATTCATTTTCTTGATGTCCTGGTATAGACAAGCCCTAAGAATAAAAGTGGTTTAGTTCTAAGCGAATGAACCACGTTATAAAATCCATCACTGAGGTTTTATTATACTTTTGTGAAATACGACTACTGTAGGGTATAAAGTAGGCTTTTTTGTCCTGTTTGGTGCCATATTTTTTGTAGTAATTGCAGTTAGATCTAAGAAATAAAATAGTGTTCAGGTTCTTCAACAACTACGTGCTTTATTTATTTTTCAGTTTGGATCAAAATGCATGTGTTTGCTTAAATAGCAGAAACTTCTTTTTCCTTACCAAAAATCTGTCAGCTGAATTCCGGTCTCAGCTATGACATTATGTGTATTTGATGTGTTTTAAAGCAGATGAACGCTGTAAAATTTTAAGTGTTTATAGCAAATCTGAATATTATGGAAATTAGACATTTTCTGTAAATGGCAGTATTCTTTAAATTGCCTGAGTTTCATGGTCTATATGGGATGAAACTATCCTGTTGTATTCCTGAAGACATAAGTGTGTTCTAAATAAACAGTTTTACCTCAACTGTTGCCGTATTTAAAATACATTTGTATTTTCATCTGTAACTCATAAAAGGTCAGCTCCCATGCTTTGAAAACTCTGCACAAGTTGATATTGCATAAATAAGCATGTTTTACACAGCAGGCATATAATGTTATCTTCCCCTCTGACTCGAATTCAGATTAATTATTCTTCATAATTTTTAACTAAAGCAAGTTAAAGAACTTAGCCTTTTGGTCCTGTCCTTCAGACATTGATCAAAATCTTCTTAATGGAGTAACACAAAAGTTTGCCGAAGTTTAAACAAAGTAAAGCTCCGTTTTTCTTACTGGTCAGCTCATGTCACACTAAAGCCCTGATCACTGATCAAAACAGCATTAATTATTTGTTTCACGTTGTGGTTGCTGTGTCAAAATCCTTTAAATTCCTCTTGGAGCAGAGAGGGAATCTTACGGCCTGTGACAGAGCAGCTGGTCTGGACATGGGCTGATGCCCCAGTTGACAGGTTGTTGGATTAGAAAGAATATCAAAGGCAGTGAGTAAGATTAGGGATAAGTGAACATCTGACAGCAGTTTGCAGCAGGGGAGAACAGATGATAAACAATGGGAGCGGGGTGCGTGGGGGGGCGAGAGGTGAGAAGGCCATGGGAAAAGTGTGGCGGCAATCACTAAAGCTCCAGGTTGCTGAGCCTCATGAATAGAACAGGAAATGGGATTTGCTGGGACAGATGTGCTGAGCGGTGATGAATACATTATAGGGAAACGAGGCTCAACTCCTGAAGGTGAGAGATGTTCTTTCTCTGAAAGTAGAATGTATGGGAAAAGAAAAGTTTACCCCCCTGGAGAAGTAAGCATTAATAACTGAAAAATAATATGGAAAAAATATGGTGATTTTAATAAATTATTATTCCACAGCAGCATTCATGATAAACTCTAGGTCACGTGCAGTGCTATTGCATAGATAGGATTGAAACTATTTATTTTAGTCATAAGATTTCACAAATGGTGGAATAGTTTGAATGATTGAACAGCCTGGGATGGAGGCTCTGACTGGATAATACTTAGACACATATTCTGTATCTGGCATGTATTATATAGCACTCACATAACATATGTTTGATCCTGCCACCGTTGAGAGACTTGTACTGAGTGATCCTGTGAGGTCCTTCCAGCCTTAACATTTTTTTCAATTCTGTAGAGTGATTGAATGCTTGCAGAAAATCATGCATAACTCTTCCTGTTTCTTAGGGTATTGTTTCTGTACTTCTTTGACTTCCTTAGTTTATATTCTTGAGGGATCCTTTTCCAGTATTTATGATACATTTACCTCAGAAAGCCACCAGAAACGTTTTGTATGTTTACTCATAGGACTGCATGTCAGTTCTCTGACTTAGAATTTCTTATGTGGTTTTGTCTTTTTTCTTGGTTTTTTGGGTTTTTTTTTCCCCAATTTTTTTAAAGAAAAACTCCTTAAAAAACATTTTGAACTAACATTTTAATACTATATTACTTTAGCTGAAGGGGTAGGTGCAGAAAGGATGACTGTTGGTGTTTTTCTGAGAAGGCATCAATGAGATTTGTTCACAAGACATAATAGAAATGTATCCCACAATGTATTCTCCCAGTTTGAGTTACAAACACGAGCTTGCTAAAATAATGTAGAAACACAAACTGTGAGAGTCACCAACTGGAAAACACAAAGCTCAATGGTGTAAGGACAAGAGGTGACCATCTGTCCTCCCTGACCTCAAATCCCTCCTATGTGCTGTCTCTGTCCTCCAGATGAGGGGACACGTAGCTGGCCTCCTTTAGTCTCTGTGTGCTCCTAGCCATGTGCATGGTAACTGTAGCTCTAGTTTTTAAAAGAACAAGGAATTGTAACCAGAATTTGGGATCAATATGTCCTATAGCCCTGCTTCGTGGAATTAGCTGTTTATGTTCCAGAAATCCACTGTGCAGTATTTTGACCACAGCGGCATCACTTGAATACAGCAGCTGTAGAGCTCAGGAGTTTCCAGAAGTTCCCCCTAATTACTGATCAAAAAATTTTGTCCTTCAACCAGCTGTAATCAAAGAAACAAAATGGTGGTGAACACAGAAAACCTAGATTTAAAAATATGCTGTACTGATTCTGATCACCATAAGTACTGCCCTAATAGTTCTGTTTTCCATAAGACTTTGATTGCTGCATTTGCATTAAACTATAACCAAAGAACTTACCATTGTTAGAGGCAGTTGCCGTTTTAAAAAAGTGGTTGAAGATTATTTGCAGTTGGCTTGAATAGTTCTTTATATCCCAATATTGAAACTGTTGCAGGGTCACTGTCATCATAAAGTTTCAGAAATACTGCAGTAACATATGGAACTGTATATAAATCACTAATCAATTAATCACCAGTTAATTCACTTTATTGTATGCCAGTTGTACATGACTTTTAAATAACAGGTACATTTCTCTGTGGGAGTGCTCTCTTTGGAATGAGTGTCAGGTTAGAAGATGTTCACAAGTTCCTGCAAATTACTTGAATCTTTCTGTGTATTATTTTTTTCCCAATGGGAAGATGAGATGACCACCTCTATGGGAATCAGATTTCAGTTGAGTCTATCAAAATTGAGAGGTAAAAGTGAAATTAAGAAAATAACAGAACCTGGAGCTAGTTGCATCTGTCACTTTGAACTCATTTTTTGGGGGATGGGGAGAAAGGAGAGGATGAAAAGCCCTGAGGATCTTTGTGTGGAGGGTCTGTGAGAAAGTCTTAGGAGAAAAATCTAAAGATTGTTCCTAAGCTTTGGCTTCTGTTAGCCCCCTGCTGCTGTTCTTCATCAAGTTGTTTTAATGGCTTTCAAAGCAAGTGAGTGGAAAATGGTTTCTCTGGAACTTTAAGGAGCATGAACTGAAAACTGTCATTGCTTTATAAGTGAAACACATCAAAGATTGATGGAAGAATTGCTTGTTAAACACATTGTAGATTTAATTAAAAAAATGGGAGATACCATAAAAGAGACATCATATCATCATAACTACCTGAAGGTGAAAGTTTAATGGCTTGTCATCTGCTCAGGAACCTATGTTAAGTATCTCTTTCATAGCTTTTGTGACCTTCTGTATGTCTGCAAGATTTTTTTTTTTCTGAGAGGGTTTTTTTTTTTCCCCAAAGTACAGAGGGAAAAGTACCCAAACGTAAAAATGTACCTGGTGGCTACTGTGCTTTTTAATTTTCTTTCTGTGTTTAGGGATGCCTTCTTCTGGTAGTTTTAATTACCTAGTGCTTCAAGTCCTTATCTATTTCTGAAATAGCTGTTTTTCTTTGTGTTGCAGTGCATAACATTTGTTTTGTATGTTCAGTGTGTGGAAAGTGCAGTTGTGTGTAATCTAGTAATTGTGTGTTTCTTCTGGAACCTGGTCCTCTCACTTTTCTGTCCTCTCCCCACTGTCTTTTCCCTCCACAGTCCTGCCAGTCAGTAAATGGTATGTTCTTTAGAGTTGTGTACTAATTATTAGGGAAAAAAAAAAAGTGTGCCTAGAAAACTGTTTCCACTGAGACTCTGAGCTTCATTCTTTTAAGCTAAATGCTTGTTCTGATGTCTTGCTGCATATGGCCAAGGTGCACACTTAGGAAGCAAATGCAAACAATTGTTTTAAAAGGCTAGAAGAATTCCTCAGCAAGCTGATAAAGCACCCTGTGCACGATTCACTGTCCATCTTCGGATTTCAGAAATGTTCAGTGTTGTAGTTCTAGTTTTAATTCACAAGTTTTTTTCTAGAGTTAAGCAGTTACATCTGTGCATGATTTTGACTCTAGATCTGATTTTTTAATGTAAAAAATTGTTTTTCCCAAGAGCATAATATGTGAGGACTGCAATTACTGGATTTTGTACACAACTGGCTTAAAAATCGTATTTATCGTCAAAAATCATGACATTATTTGAGTGATTCTGTAAGATTTTCGTGAGGTACGAGACCATTTAAATAGGGACTAAGTAAGTAATATTGACTATGCAATCAACTACATAAAATTTGGTAACTTGGTGTTACTGTTTTAAGGATTCTTTTCGATTGTATTTGTCATTTTAGTTGATGTTTTAATTAGCTGTTTGTGAATTCAGAATGGAGGTAGCATTTTGGTTTGCTGCATAAGAAGAGTCAAGACTATAAATGGGCCTGGCCAGACCTTAAGATTCTTAGCACATATTTTTATAACCTTCTGAAACTCCAGCCTTGATGAATAAAATTATAGTTTTGCTCCTCTCGATGATGAGGCCATGTCTTCCCTTGCATTGTTTCTATTCAGTCCTAGTTTAGGCAAATTCTAAAGCAATCTAATTTTTTTTTTTTTTTTTAACTTACTAAGAAAGGTGGTTGGAGTAGCAGCAGTGCAGTGCTAAGTGCAGACCAGAAATTATATGTTCTGACAAACTGAGCTGGAAGTCAAGATGTGTTAAAAATAGGGGAAACCAGTAAATTTGTATCTTGACTGTAACATGGTAAATAATTAAAGTATTCAGGATATGAGCCTACCTAGCAATTGTACATATTCTTACCCAGAACTGCTGAAATAAACTTACTGTTGACTTTGTGCAGTTTCATTTTGGCCTTAAGATCTACCTTTGTTATCAACTTAAACTTGTTGAGCTTTTGAAGCAGCAGGATTGGAAGAAAAATTTGCCATCAAATCTTTTGGCAAATCTGGCTTAAAATTTCATGTGTATGTCTGTGCTTAGCACTCTGATTTCAGCATTGTAGCGTTTCTGACACTTCAAAATATTGGACTTAGGCAATTTCTGGCTTACTTTGTCTACAAGGCTTGTGTTGCTCTTCAGAGTGACTTTTCCATAGCGCTGCAGTTTGCACAGTGTAAAATTTGATCTCATCTGACTTGCACTGCTCAGATAAGTTAAAAAATAATGTGAGATTATTTCATGTAGTGATAAGACAAGGGAGAATGGCCTTAAACTGGAAGAAGATAGATTTCGATTACATATTAGGAGGAAACTCTGAACTATGAGGGTGGTGAGGCACTGGCCATGGGTGCCAAGAGAAGTTGTGGGTGGATGCCGCATCCCTGGAAGTGTTCAAGGCCAGATTAGATGGGGCTTTGAGCAACCTGGTCTAGTGTAAGGTGTCCCATGGCAGAGGGTTTGGAACTCGATGATCTTGAAGGTCCCGTCTAGCCCAAATCATTCTGTGATTACTGACGTCTTATTCAGTATAACCAGTCACTAATAGTTAGTAGAGAAATTACTACTGTAGTATTCTATGCGATAGTTCCGCCAAATTTGAAACCTAAATGTCTCCCTGATTGTTTCCGTAAACCATCCTTTTTTCTTGTCTAGGAGAGATGGTTGACCTGTCAATCTGGAGAACCCTGTTTCTTTTTATCTCATTACTTACTCTTTGATCTGTCTAGGAGTTAAAACGTCTTGGCAGAACTCTCACAAGGCTCATGGGAACGTACAAGCCTCCCTAGAGCGTTATGGTACACGCCATAGAGAAAGATTAATTTGTAAAAGTAATAATATAAATGTCAAGATTTAAGTGTAAGAATTATGTTGAGGGGTGGGAGAGTAGAGATTTAATCGCACCCAGAGGCTGAAAAAAGTTAGTCAGGGAAACTATTTCACTAAACGGAAAAACTGTTAAAATATTTGCTTTTGAAGTGTTTCTCAAAAAAACTAGATGAATGCCAGTTGGCATTGTGTCTTCCCTCCCCTCTGTCTGTACATTCCCCTAGGATAGAGCAGTGTCATGCCTTCCAGTCCTGCGTTAAGTGGGATGACAAACCACACCTAACAGTTGTGCCTTGGGGAGATGATGAAAGGGAAAAGAAACAACTTTCTGCAGTGCTATGTTTTGTATACTTTTTACTCAGAAAAGTGTGTCTTGCTCTTGCGAGAGAAGGTGTGTAATTGTCTGTAACACTTGTGCGCATTAAATCTTCGTTCTCAGACCAGCCCTGCTGACCCTGTGGAGTGAACTTGTGACCTGCATTCTTTGTCTAAGATTTTGGTCTCTTCTGTACATGCTGGGTTCGTGCCATTGCATGCTCGGGATAAAGTCCTAAAGTGTCTTGGTATTCTGTTGAAGGAGCCAACAGCAATGGCCGATAAATAGTTTTAACATGCTCACAACATTCAGTACTGCTGAGGAGACATGTTCAAAATCTTGGGACCTTGTCTATGAACATCCTTGCAGGAAGTGGTAACCTGGAGTTCCTGTGAGCTGTGGTGTGTAGGACCTGTCCCTCCCTGCTCTTCCTTCACCATGGTGACACAGCACTGCTGCACCTGGCTTTGTTCCCAACTTGGATGAAACTTGGCATCTCCCGAGTGCTGTCTACTAACCTTGGTCAGTCTTGTTAATGCTGGTTCTTTGTTGGTGTGTACCAGCCTGGTGTGGGTGGAAGGTGTCCAGTTATGGAGCTCTATTGTTCCTGCATTGGTTTTAATTCTGCACCAGAAATATTTTGTCCTTTGGAAGTTACATATTAATGAATAGATTTGTTAACTATTTTAAAATTATACTTATGTGACCCACACTACTGCTTTTACGGTGCATTTGGAAAACTTTGCAGTTATGCATGATGGATTGCTTTCTGTATTTTTGTTTGGTTTTGTTTTTTTCTTTTTAAATCCAATTTTAATGATACAACAGTCTATGCACAGTCTTTTTCTTATCAGTATTCTGCTTTAGGTGATGTGGTTGGTAGTTTTAGTTTCTGAAATTAGAACAACGTTCACCAACTGTGTAGTTTTTGAATGCGGATTTGTTATCTATCTAAAAATGGAGTGGTCAAGTACTGTGGTAGAAGAGGGATAATTTTTTTTCTCTGCTGGCTCTGTGTCAGCAGAAGAAGATTTTAATCAGATCCCATATAAGTTGCAGTGGATTGTTATAATGACTAAAGAGCTAATGAGAAATATTAGACAATTGATGGTGGTGATTAGCTTTTGGCTGAAATACCAGTGGCAACTTAAACTGCGGTTTTATGGTGTTGTCAGTGTTGTTTTCCTGAATGGCATAGCAAAATTAGCGATGAACGGACAGTTTCTTTCCTTCCTCTTTGGGATGAGGGTCATGACCTAGGGTAGCAAAGAAGAAGAAATTATGCTTGTAGGCGTAGTGGTTGCCTTGGGACTGGTGATTTTAAGATTCATTTACTCCTACTTACTATAGTTATGTTTGCTTCTCTCCCTGCTGTGCCTGCAGAGATAAGATGAGAGCCCTAAATCCCAGCAAAGTCAGTGGGGTGAAAGTCTCTCTGAGTCAGAGATCCTACATGAGGCAGCAGTCCCAGATGCCTTGGGGTGCTATACCAGTCAGAGGAATCACAAGCTGTGGGAATGTGATGTGGACCAAAGCAGTGTTTGCCCAGTATGTAGCATTTGGAGAGACCTCTTCCTGAGGGGTTGAAAGGTTATTTTGACTAATGAGCGCACAGGATTTGTACAGGAAGGAGCTCAAGAATATTTAAGGAGAATTCTCATCAACGGTGGGGTCTCGGACTTGCAGTGGGTACTTTATATTGAATTTTCACTCTGTCTTGAAACAGCTACTACAGACAGACATGATTGACTTAGGTATGTTATGATGAGTGCAGAATTACTTCCCTTGCCTGTCATTAGATATCACTAGTCCAAAATTTCAGTCAGGCCCTTCATCTTGGTTTCTTTGTGGTCAAAAGAATCACCAGTTATCTGTTTCTCAGCAAAATTTAGCAGTTTGGAAAATGTTGTCTTTAGTAACATAGGAGTTTAAGTTTTCCAAAGGAATTTTCAGGAATCAGTCTCACTGAATTTCACTAAAGCCCCATCAGGTAGAAATAGTTCTGTAATCTTAGTCAAATATTGCGGTTTAAATCCCACTATGGAATATGACATTATTCAGTAAAGGTGTTTAGATGCTGGGTTCTGGCATTTGGTTGAAATTACAGAGGTCCAGAGTAAAGTCTAAATTAAGTTCTTCCATCTTTCCAGTGAGGGCCTTGAATGCTAAAAAGTGCTTTCTTAAATCTCATCTTCCATAAGTAGTTCATGAATTACTATAAATTGAAATAGGGATATGAACCCATGTCTGTGTTTGCCAGATTCATTTATTACTGAACTACAAAGGCCATGGTGTTTGTTTGTTTCTAACATTTCATAAATGAACATGCAACAATTTATACAAATAGGCAAAACTCCAGAAAAAGGAATGAAGCAGGGAACACCCAGGAGCTCTCAGCAGCCTCTGGTTGAGATAGTTACCTGGCTTTTATTCTCTGAGCTGGAGCCTCCTGGATCTGTGTTTCTCAGCCTCTTATTACAGTCATTGCATATTGTGGGAGATTTTTTTCTTTAACAGTACTAGAAAAATACCTTTAAAAGATTAGAGGAATGACCTTTGCTGTGGAGTTTTTTCAGCAAGTATGGATAGAAGTGGCTGTGTGAGATGTGCAATACTTCTGTTTGAAAGTACAGCACTTATTTACAGTAAAGTATTTTGCTATCACACCAGCTGAATGCACAGGCTTTGCAAATTATATTATCTCTGTTAAAACATCTTTTGTTACTAGGAATATATTCCTTAACTATGTTCAGTCAATTTCAGGGTTTATGTTTGACTATAATGTTGTGGAAAAAGTAGTGTTAGTAATTTTGTAACTATGGAGAGTGTATGTTCTTTTTATCCCTGCAAAATAAGCAAGTATGTCACAGACTTCAAAGGGGAAAACAGTTTAGTGAAAATGGCAAAATACATGCAGCAAAATTCAATAACATGACAAGAATATAAATAAAAGAGTAGTTGAATACTCACTTTAAATTTTGTCATTTGTACACAATGACACTGTAGTCTGAAAACTCCACCCGTTAGCAATCGGTTCCTTTGTATAGAATTGAATTTAACTCAGTAGTAGGAAGTCCCCATCTGTATCTCAGCTTATAACCTTAAATTATATGCTGGCTTGGCAGTAAAATGATGTGAGAAAAGTCATAAATTTGACCTTTGTGCATATCGTGTTTCTCAGCGCACGCACTGTGTCCTTATTCTTTGCAGTATAGATTTCAGTGTGCTGCCACGGATTTGCCTTGGAATACAGTGTGTTTGATCTCTGTATGCAATTCTTGTTGATAATGATGGATATCAAAAACAGAAAAACAAGGTGAGAAAGGAGATTTGACTTAATTTACTGTACTTATATGTGCTTAATTCTCGTGTTTTATAAATTTCATTCAAAGGTAAGCGATCTCACTGATAGCTGAATGCCAAGCTAAACTGCAACAACTCCATTGTTGAAAAGTACACACAAAAAACAAACTGTGACCTGAAAAGTAAACTTCCAGAGGATTATAAGAGAAAGTTTACTTACACATCAAGTATCTCAGTTGTAATTGTTCTGGCAGTTGATGTACATAAAATGAACAAAGTGGCTTGGCCCAGTACTGCATTAACAGTTGAATAAATTAATGCATTCTCCATTGTTTATCTTACCTCCCAAAGTGTGAAAAAATTGCACCTTTGAACAGTAAACTCCATTGCTATAACCATCTGTTTGCAGTTTCATTACAAACTCCTACCAGAATAACCCTCACTTTGAAGAGAAAATTGATATGGGTTGTAAAAATTACAGTCTATGACCTTAGGTTTTATGTCTCCTGAGGTATCCCTGGTGTGGTCTCCACTGAAATACGTTATGGTTTCTTCAAGAAGTACCTTTATGTCTTCCAGCTAATTTCAGATAAGAAGCCCATGCATCAAAGAGTTGGCTGTCACACAGAGCTGAGCACTCCTACCTCTTGTTCAAGGCCTAAAATGAGCATTGTGAGACCTCAGCAGCTTTGTCCTGCCCTGCCCAGAACTGCTGTGTCAGCTGGGGCTGGCATGTCCTTCTTTAGGGTGCACAATGATTTGTCCCCATGAGCTTTGCTAGCTCAGTCTTACCTCTGGAATTGTTAATATTGCCAATTAAAGCCAATTAGCAGAAATAGTATTTGCGCTTCAGGTAGAATGTTCACTTTTAATGTTATTAAAAAGTCATCAGTTGGTGTACTTTTGGGTGCATTAAACGCAGTCCTTTCTCACAGAAATATTTGAATAGGGAAGTTAAAAACTGCAAAACGCCATTATTTGTAATCATGATGCTTTTAAAATAAACACTCTGGATAGTTTAGTAATGAAATCTTGCAAGCTTTGTTTAAAAAGCAAACACTCCCCCCCTTCCTCTTGAGCTTAAACGGTGGCTTGTTTAAAAAAACAGTAAAATTCCATAACACTTAAACTCTTTTGAAGTAGTTTTTCAACATCAGCAAGTAATTCTGCAAATTGCTTTTGAAGATGAGGCTTCATTTACTCCAGCGTGTGCAGTCTGATGGAGTGGATTAGTGGGTGTGGAGTGAAATTGTAATTTAGGCTCTTTTGTTTGCATGTGTCTCTCTGTAGAACACTCCCTATCAGATACATCTCTATCCTCTTGGAGTGGTTGTGGATAAACCAAGGCTGCTCTGTTTAGTAGTCGCTGGTAAAACCTTGCAATGTATGTAACGGCATTACTTTCATGTTGACTACTAAATATCATTTTTTCTTCAGGTTTTTTTTTGTAGAGCACTGTTTTTTTGGTTTTGTTTTGTTGGTTCTTTTTTTAATTAGGTCAGTTCCCAGAACCAGCTTCCTGTGTAGTTACACAAATGTCAGTGATGGGGTAGAGCAGAGATGGTGCAGCTGGGGTAGCAAAAGGGGCAGCCTTGGTTTCCGTTGACTTGCACTGTTTTTGGGGCTGCACCCCAGGACTGAGTGGGTTCAACGCCAACCCTTTGCATTTGAATTAGTAGTTATGTCATATGATAGCCCAGCATAAGACAGTTCCCTAGGACTGATGCATAAATTCAAAAGAAAAAAAAAAAAGCCACTCAGCTAATGCAAATTAAAATGATTTTATTGATTTTATTTTTTTTTTGTAAACTGTGTTGCGTGGTTTCATGCCAGCTGAAAGTGCTGCCTTTCATTTTGAAAGGTATGTAGTACTTTCTATGAAGTCCGTAATTATAGAAAAAGAACACAGCTTTCTTCCTGCTTGCCACAAATCAAACCTTTAAAGTAGACCAAAAAATTATGGAATTTCAAACAGATTTCAGATGAAAAATAGTCTGTTCAGGACAGAGTTTTTCCTTGAGATGAAAAAGTTGAATATTAAATGTTGGGGTTTTGACTGTTCATCTGCACTCTTTTTTTTTTTTGTGGATGAATATTTTTAGGTGCAGCATGGCAGTTTCTCTGGCTTCTATAAACAAAAAACCACCCCACTAACTCATTAATCCAAAAAACCCCAACTATTCAACAGGAAGCAATGGAACTTTAAAAGTGTATGGAACAGGTATTTTATTTTATTCTTATCTGGAAAATGTTAGAAGTCCAAACTTGTTTTAGCTGTCTTTCTGTTTGATTTCTGTTCCTCATACAGGTTTTGCAGCATTGTGATGACTACTAATGCTTTATTTCTTTAAAAAAATCCCAAACATTGGATTTTTGGGGGTCAAAGCTGATGGTTTATTTACTTATTTATTCACATAGTTTTTGTATATGGCATGTCTTGAAAACACTATGAAAAATGTTCAGGCAGTGCAAGGTAATTTGGTGAGTAATTGTCTGATATGGAAGCGAAAAGCATAAAGCCCTGATTTTGTCCTGGAAGTGCAGCTTCTGTGGGCAGTGGAAACATTATGTATTGATTCTGTATGACAGAGAGTTACATCATTAATAATTCAGCTGGCAAGAAATGGTTTATATTGGGTTATAAATCCTTATATATTTCTACTGAAAACTGCTACAGATGTGACATCAGGTTCCATTAAGCTGAAAAAAGAAATGTAACAAGGAAATCTCAACTGATAGGAGCATTTCTGTAGTGAGTGGAGAAAGGAAGGGGAAGGTTCACTTACAGAGGGGTGAGGGCTTGACTCTTTTGGGTTTATCATAGGGGAGGTCTACTCTGTTTAGCCCATGAACTGTGACTAGAGAAGCAGCAGCTAATGCACATCTTTCCAATTGTAGAACCATATATTTTATAAACCAAAAAGTACTGAATTACTGAGTTGCTTTTATTGCAAATTTATCTCTTGGCAGCTTTTACTGATCATAAAAAGGGGAATATGGGTGAAAAGCATTAAGCTAAGACCATTGAAGGAAATAAAGGTGGTAGGAGGCAGCAGGAGCTGGCTGCATTGGTGCAGATTTTTGTCTGTCTCAAAGAGTCAGTTACTTGATTCCCCAGGCACACCTGGATTAACCTGATGAAAACCCATCTAACAAACTGACAAGTTTGTTGTTCTCTCACCATGCAGTTCTGGGCAGCAGGTAAACACCTAAGCAGGAGAACTCAGTGGGGGGAGTGTCCAGATAGAGGCATTGCTGTGCCTGTTGATATTAAACTGTGCAGATACACTTGTAGAATATTGGTTGAATGTGAAAATAAGTGCAATAGGAAATCAAGTTTTACACAAGTTTGTCAGGAAAAACATAACCCTCCTACCTTTAAAATTTTTTTTCAGAGAACAGAAAAAAAGCAAAACCTCATTATTGCTCTAGGGAGTTTTACTGCCGTATTCCATGTAAATCATTAAACAGGCACTGCACACTTGCTTGGCTCTGCTGACTCTGGTTTAAGACCGTTATTTACCAATTAATTCTCTTACCTGTTTTTCTGTACCTGTAGTCTAATTATTTTATTACATGAAGAAAGTTCATTATCCATTTGCATTAAGGACATTAACTGCTTTTGTGTCTTAGGACTGTGGAAACAGAGTAAATGGAGCAATAAGGACAGTTATTTTTGTGTTATAATTGCTTCAACTTCTCAAATTGGATTTTTTCACAAATATGGAACATTTACTTCTTGGGTAACTGCTTTAAACCCAGTCCAACTGGTAGAGACTAGAGGATCATGACTGTTGTTTGCCATTTGAACCCTCATAACATGTGCACGTAGCTTATCTGTACCATAACGTATTTGTCATTTTTCTTAACTGCCTCTGTTTGTTTACACCAACTTTTGTCTGGGCTCTAACTGAATTGTAAGATCATTGAACAGGAACTGTTCCCACTACATGTGCCTTTCACAATGGGTAGCCAAACGTCATGTTGTCTGTCCTGTAATGTAAACAGTCAGGAGTTAATCATTGTCACGGGCAGATTTTTTCCTTTCTGTTTTAGTGGCATATATGAAGTTAGTTTGCTTCTTTTGGACATATGTCTCCTGCATTTTAAGTGATCTGCCTGCACGGCCTGTTACCACTCTCCTAAAAATATGTAATACAAGGTGTGAAGCCTTTCTGCTGTGGTGGTTTTGGTGTAACTTTACAGTTCCTGGTCATTTAGATTTTGTCTGTCCAAGCAGAAGTTTTCTGTGGATTAACATGGGGGATCACATAAGGCAGTGTCTTTAATTTGGTCACTTTTAAAATTATAAATACTTCAATAAGGCAAATAAGACAGGAGAAGCTTTAGGTAGATTTTGAGTAAAGATTGTTTCTGCTTCAGTCATGCGTTGTCCGTCCAGAGCTCATTGCAAGAAGTCATTAAATCAGTGCCAATCCAACATAAATTTTGGTTTTTTTGAATGGTCTGAACTGCCAACAGAGTAGCTATAGGAAATCTGTGACTGTAAGTCTGCATGTGGAGGATTTATTTTATGCACCCTTCTGTAATGTTGTCAAACCACCGTCATGTAGAGTTAAAGGAAACATTTAAAGAGGTTTTGTGAGTGTTCTTCCACCTGTTACTCTAACACATTTTCAGTTTACTCTTCAGAATAAAACTTTTAATGAAATATAAGAAGTATAAGCTTTGAATTACGCGTATTTAAAACATACATGCAATACAGTTCGTATGTAGCTGTTTCAGAAGCTGTCAGTTAATTCTTTTATACATGAGCAAGGTAAAACTCTCTGTGCAGCTGCAGGACTTGGAACACTGGTTGCTTGAAAGGAGACAGGTCAGTGGCCAGATAAACCTCAGCCTTTTTCTCAGGTAGCCAGCTGTGACATAGTGCTTTTGTATTATGAGAAGTAGAGAATAATTGTGTCACATTCCCCATCTCAGTGTCATTCATGATTTTACAGATGTCTGCTGTGTCAGCCCTTAGTGTGGCACCGTACCAAGATTACCATAAGTTGCATGGCAGGGCCTGCTGCACCGCTGTCCCTGTCTCTTCCTCATCTCAAATTGGGGCACCAGAGCTCTAATTCACTTATTTATAAGAAAGATCCCATTCTTTGGGAAGGTCCTTGGATGTGGTTCTTAAAGAAAGGCCTACATCTGTCTCTCTAAAATTGAGTTTAAGTACTTATTCCCTCAATTTGAAAAAGCTGCCCGTACAGAGAAATCATGAGTCCTGGGAGAGCTGTGCGCCTCAGCCAGACTGAGGGGGCTTGGTTTGTCTGGGCAGGGGGTTTTTTAAGGCTCAGGATGGTATCAGTGTAACCCTGGGCATTGATTCCTGTGGAGACACATCACCCCATGTATGAGCTTCTCGGGTGGCAGACTGTGCATGGGCCCTGCCCTCAGGGAAAAGGAGGAGGAAGGCATTCAAACTGCCCCAGTTGAAGAGTAGAAAATCCCTGTAACTTGTGTCAGACCGTGTCCAGGGTCTGTCACATGTGGAGCCCACCCAGTATCACCATACAGTCAGTACCAGGGGATGTTTCTTCCTACATCATTAGCACAGCAGGTCCTTTTTCTTTTCCTTATGGGCCAGCCTGGACTAAATCTTAGGCGAGTTTCTCTAGCAAGTAAAAGTTATCCTTTGCGCAGGCATCCTGACAGCAATTTGACCTTGTTGTTCAGACATTATATTGTCTCAGGTGGTGGAGGAAAGCAAAGGACAGTGATATCCCTGGCACAGTGATTCTGAAGGCATTTTAGCCAGAGACAGACAGTGTAGGTGGGAAAAAGAATGGTGTTTTGATAGGCTGCAGACAAGGCTGACTTATCCATAACAGACGGTGTGAAGAGGCTCCTGCTTGTAATTATGGCACTGAGCAGATGCAGGAAGAGTCTTAGGAAAATGATTTAGATGATGGAAGCAGGACAGAGAATGTGAAGACCAAGTGTGAGTGACATAAACAACTCCATGCAGGTAGGAGTCACATCTGCTGAACTTGCATCCACTGTCAACACTTGTCTAGCAGAGAGCTCTTTTCGGTGCCTGGTTGTCCTGGAATTACTTGATCCAAAAGGGATCGATGCTCCTTGTGCAGGTTGTCAAGCTTGGGAACATGCTGTTGTAATCCTGACTTAAGTTATCGATGCCATTGACATGTCAGTCTTATAGAAAACACGAGCAGGACTTGTGACACACATTCAAATAGTATAGAAAGGGCTATTTCTACTTCGATTTTGGGGTCAGTGGAGGACTGTTTAATTTGGATGCATTTTGAGGGAGTGTCTTTTGCCAGTCTTCAGCTGCCTTTTGTTGAAGTCTGGGAAGAGTGTTCTGGGGAACCATTGCTGTATGCTTTTTCTGTTCTTAAATTTTAGAGCCAGGATGCCAGGCAGGATGGACATCTCATCTGACCTGATATGGCTTTCTTATGCAATTAGTACTTATGTAAGTGATCTGTCTTCTGTGTAACCCGAAACTAAGTTGTCTCACATGCTGCCTCTCCTGGAATACAGCTTTATTAATTTACACGTAGTATATACACTAGTTCAGCATTGCAACATCACAGAACCTGATCACTGAGCACAGAACTGGAGTGTGATTATTTTGTGATTAAAGATTTACCAAATCGATTATGTTACACAAAGTTGTTGCAGTATCAGAACTGCTATTCCGAACAGATAAAAACAAGTATAAAATAATTTTGACGTATTTGTCTTTATAAAACATCACAGGACATGTTGCCTGTTTGAAGAATAATTTTTAAGATCTTTCTCAAATGTAATTATATACTCCTTTCTGTCATCAGTGTTTAGATCTACCAGCAATCAGTTATACTTATTTCTCTCACTGCATTGAAAGACACTGTGATTGTTCCTTTTAGACACTGGAGAATGGACTACTTTGTAATAGTGCGATTATATACGTTTATTAAGATGAAGAGTATTATGAGTTTGAGACAGCTTTTGTCTTTCACAAGGATATTTCTCTTTTTCAGAAGTGGTGTTGACCATTGATACTTTCAATCTTCCAGCTGTCTGTAACGGCAGTAATAGCAGAGCCTTGTCAAAGGCCAGGATATATGGAATGGAACAGTTTAACAAGTAATCAGAGTTACTTGGCTTTTAAAAGCATGAATCTTGATCAGTCCAGCAATTAGTACTTTTGTCTTAAAGATAAGATAGAGATACTACATAGAGCTTGACACAGTTGGTTAGAAACTGGCTGGAATTAATGTTCTGTGAAGTATGTAAACCACCATAAGAACCATTGGTAACTGTTTACATGCTATTAATAATTAGCAACCTTCCTACTAGTCTGTTAGGAAAGAACCATGCTTTGGGTACAACAGAAACTCAACTCCATACGGTTGGGTTCAAATTACATTTGACTTGGACAATAGGGCATGAATGGGGCTCATTTGAGTTTCTGCCACTGTAAACAAGGAGATGTTGGAATGTTTCATTTGTTTATTGATTTATTTATTTGGACAGGTGCAGGTTGATCATATGAAGTATTTTTTTTAATTCTAATACAGGCAGAAAATAGCTTTGTCCAGTAAGAGTGTATGATGCTAACCAACATCTTGACTGGAGAGACTCAAAATTAATTTAGGCTGTGGCTGGTTTTGAATTTGGGTCTTTAACTAATCAAATCATGTTCTAGAGAAAGTGCATTACGTGGGCTTAGAAAATAGAAAATACGGATTTTATTTTCTTATTAGTTTCCTTTTAGGTACTAAGTTCTTTTTTTTACTTTCTGCTAAAAATTATGTGCATGTCTGTGAGGTAGATTCTGTTAATGCTAATGGAGCTCATCCTTGAGAAGAGGTCATTCAAATCTGATGGATCCCATCTGGATGAGGATGAATCTCTAGGGTGTAATTTTCCTCAGCTCTTTGACTCTCGTAAGTGCTCCAAAGCAATCAGGGTCTATAATTTGCAAAATGATGGCAGGAGGAAAGAGCCAGGAAGATTGTTGCTAGGATCGTATGTTTGAAAGTAGTACCGCAGGACTAACAGCCTAAATTAATGCAAGGAGAGACTTGATTCAGGCTTTTTTGTCTTCTCCATCAGCTGGGCATCCACATTTCTCTCAAGAGGACACTACAAAGGTGGAATGGATGATGGTAGCACATTTTGGGCAGGGGAAGGTTGAAACTGGAGAAACTGTATGAAGTTACATGCAGAAGACATTATTCTTTGTCCACAGCTCTCCAACTCAAGTGAAATGGAAAATTGCCCAGCAGTCTGCAAACAAGAGAAAATCCTGCCATACAGTTAGAAAGAAACGTACAGAAGGATTGAGCTGACCTTACACATCTAATACCTTAAATTATCTTACCATACAACATAGCCTATGCTATTACGTTCAGGTGTTGCAGCTGCGTGTTATGTTGTAGTCCCGCCAAAGTTGTTCTTCCATCTCTCCCCAGTGGGAAAGGATTGGATAAGCACTCAGCTTTAATATTTCAGTTCACGCTGAGAATTTGCTGTCTTTATTTGTCTTTCAACATTATATTGCATTTAAACCATGAGAGGGCTTCTCCCTTCATGCAGACGTTTGGTTGCTGTCAGTGCTCACAGAAGGTATGTGCAGGCACTAGTGGAAGCGAAGATTAGACTTTCTCTTGAGGTGAACAACTGTTTATAATTAGAGCTGTGGGAATGAAGAAAAACCCAGCTAGCAAGCAAACAGTCACTCTTCCAAAAAGCTTGGTAAACTCATAAAGCTCGGGAGCTTAATCTCTGAACCAGAGTGCTTGTTATCTAATCCCCACCAGCTGTTGTGTACTTGGTAGCCATGACATCTGTAATAGAGCTGAAGGGCCTGTCTATATTGGTTGGCACCTTTACCACCAACTGAACTTGATTCTTCTTTCACTGCTTGCATTTACCTGCTTTAAATCATTAACCAGTTGCTCAGGGTTTGATCATCCGTTTAACCATATTTTATAATAGAAACTTAGTGCTGCTTTTCACATTAAGCATATTTTGGGTATGTAAGTTTTCAGCAGGTCTAGTTTTTGCGTTGCTAGCAAGAAAAAGGTATCAACCACAAGACTTTCCTCTGGTTGCATTCTGATTCCTCAAATAGACTTAAAACTGACCTGGGAGTGAAATCTCCCCACTTATATTTCAGCTGAAATACATCACACTTCTAATAAGTGGGGTAAGGAATTATATACATCTCCAGCTGGTGTGTATGAATTGCTATAGGTGACTGTAGAAGATATAAATGTAAGCAAGTGTATACCTGTTCATTGTAACTGTGGAATCGTACCTGTTTTCGGGGATCGGTTTCAGCTGTGCTATACTGGAGATCGTTCTTTTTAAACCCGTCTTGGGAAAATAATCCATTTTATGTCTTGCAGTTCTTGGGTGAGTGCTGTGACTTCAAACTTGCTGTTAGACAGTGCCCCCAGCACCATCAGCAGTGCAGAGGAACAGCTGCTGTGTAGAATGGAGTATGTTAGGTGTGGGCAAAACTGCTATTTTGGGCCTTGTAAGGGGTGAGAGTGAAGGATGTCTTGTTCCTGGATCCCAAAAGAGTGTAGTTAGGAGATAAATGCTGAGCTGTCCACCGCAGACCATTTCTGGACATGGAAAAACATAGATCCGTGGGTTATTTTACTGTTTTAAACGTGGCTGTTTATAGCTTCCTGACACCTTGAATGATTAGCTTGGGCATCTGAAGTTGATGCTGTGGCCAAAATTGTGCCTGCAGACTGCAATAATCTTGCGTTAGCTGTCATCATGATATTGTGGATCTAAGATTTTGAACTGTCCCAAGACTGTTTTCAGCATCTGTAATACTTACTGTCAAAACACAGAAGGATGGTCTCATAAATAAACCCAGCTATACTAAGTTTTCAAAGAAATACCCGTTAAATTTTTTTTAAATTTCATTATAGTACTTTTTTCACTAGGAATTAATTTGACTGATGGATTTTTAAATTTTTTTTCTCCCCAGAATGGTACGAAGAAGATCTGGGATTTTATGAGAACACATGACAGGTAATGGTATCATGTTATTTCCCATTGTCTTTATGTGGTATTTCGTACTGTATTCTCTTCCATTGATCAAATGTTGATGTTTTTTCCCCTCCAATTTCCTCTTCAACTCTCACTTCTTTTGTTATACTTGCAGGTAGTTCTTTACTGTTTTAGGCGGAATTAGCAGAAGTTTTAAAATCTAATGGTTTATTATGTTTTCAGTAAGTTTTGTCTGTGCTTGACTATTCAAATATTAGCATTTTAGTACATGATGTATTGTACATTTTAGTGATTACATAGAAGATGAAAATGAAAGTTTGGATTGTATGGAATTTTCTTTGTTGAGTGGGAGTATATCACCTGAAGGAGGGACTTCCTTCTGTCTTTCTAATTGTATTTCTTCTGTTGGGGAAGAAAAGCAACTAACTCCTGACTTCAAAGATCAGTTCATACAAGATAATAACAAATAAAGTATATATGAAACAGACATAGTCTCAGAGTTATTAAAAACTAAAGTATTTATGTGTCTTTTAGAAAAAATGTATAAATATTTTAGTTAATCTGCTCATGGAAGATAAAAATAAAAAACATAGGTAACAACTTTTTTCAAGAAAAAGCTTTTCTACATACATTAAATGTAAAAAATGGTGCAAAACACTAATGGGAAAAATATAAAACAAACCTGTGACAGAACCAGAACTGTGTCAAGAGATGTGTTTTTCTTGTGCATGAAATAAGTAGAATCAATTGCATTTTTGGACATTGTGCTCTGTTGGAACGCTCTAAATCCTTACATGAGTCTTTTTGTGTGTAGGTGCCTGTGAGGGACATAAAAGGATAGCGACACTTTTTATCAATATAAAGATTATGAAGGTAAAATTTCCAGGAAGACTTGGAAAAGTATTAACTAGATTAAAAATGCCTGTACTGCTTGAGAGTGAGGACAGAGTAGGGAGTGATATTTCATTACTGAACTTCACACTTGCTTTTGGAGTTTTTCTGGAAGACAGTTCTGTCTTTGCACTTTGTCTGTCCATATGGGCATGTGCCTGAATTTATGATCACAGATACAAAGGCTGAAATGATAATTGATTGCTGGAAATTTAATATACGCCCATTGTAGCCAATGAATCCAGCCTCAAGTCACAGTGCTGAGAACATGACTTAGGGATGAATTTGTATTACTATTTTTGTTTAAACTTGAGTTTATCACTGTGTGATAATGTGTGAATATATGCAACTAACGGAGTGGGGGTAAGTATTAAAGGATCAGTTTTCCATGAACTTCTGGGGAACAGTATTTCTGAAGGACTTTTGTGGGCATTTTTAAAATAGTTGAGAACATAACTTTATAAAAAGGCTATGGCCACATGTCATGCCAGTCATCTCTGGTCACATAACATTTGTTAGCTTCAGATGTACAACAGCTGCCACCCGAACCTATTAGTGACTACTGTTGAACTGCAGAATGTCTAACGCTCTTTCACGAGGAAATTCATTGCAGCTTCTGACAACACCAGAGGTAATAATGAGAACTTTCTGTGTAGGAAATCCGTGGTTTCACATAAATTCTGCTTGTGAGACTGGGAAGCCAATTATTATCAGATGTATTAGTCAGGTTCAAAATCCCTTAGAATGCATTAAAGCCCTACGTTGTCGCTGTATCTTAGCAGGGCAGCTGCGGTGCTTGTTGTATGGAAAAGTCGCATTAACTAGTTGCTGAGGATTATAGAGGACTTCATACTTAGGGAGCTCTTAAGAGTTCTTTACTCTTAATGAAGGATAAATCTTGAAGGAGAGGAGAGCTTTCCAGGACACATGTCCTGTTGGTCAGGATTTCCTGGTGCTTATGTTTGCTTGAGGAAGATTGTGGATGTTTTCCATAGATAAAAACCTTTTTTCATAATATTTTTTCAGAAGTATTCAGAAGTTGTGCTGCTTCTGAAAGTGCTGTAATACTGTTAAATGCTCAGAGAAAAACAGCCTTTTTTAAATAAAGCTGTTTACCTAAATTGGACAAATGCATTGGAATGTCAGATCTGTAAAGTACACATACGTATATACTACACATTTGCATATAATTGATATGTATAATGGATTTATTGATACTGAAGAAAAAAACCTACAACTGTGTTAATAATATACAACCAGATATTGTGTCTGACTCATGTCTTTGTCTGTCATCCTCTTTCAGCAGCACAAGTAAATGTGCTTAAGACTGACTTCCTTGCTGTATGACAGTGAACCCAGTGTGTGCTGGGTTCCTTTGGGACCCCCGTGTTCTTTCTCATTTCAAATTAGATCAAGATAGGCCAATATTAAATAGATTTGTATCAGAAGATAGACTTGATACAGGAAAATAGTTACCACGAGAGATTAAGTTTTTGGTGTATTGGTACCCTTTGCAACTGTTCAGATGAACAGCTGATTAAATTATGTAAAGACAAAAACATGAGGACTGCAGAAGTCCCTTCATTTGCCTAAAGTGTGAGTCACCTTTTAAAATGTCACTGTATATTGCAGTAGGGCAAGATCATTTAACCATGTGCAGGCTGGATTACCACAAGCACAAGCTAAAATAGCAGAATTGTTATTAGGTATTACTGGGGGGCTTTTTTTTCCTTTTTTTTTTTTTTTTATTTATTTATTTATTGCAGAGCTGGACATGAGTCTACAGTGTGTGGTTCCAGAGCTTTTGTAAGACCAACACCATTCAGAAGTAGAGTATCAGTCCTGGAGTCACCGCTGTAATTTATGTTGAACAAATAATTGCTTGTTCTTAATTCCTCCATGCCACTTAAAGAAAAGTTTTCTGCAGTTTATTACTGGTCACACAAAAACTGTTGCCAAGACAAACCTTCAAAACCTCTGCTGTCAAAAGTCAACTGAGTCCATAGACAAACGAAGCAGCATTTCTTACCATATTTAGGTTTAAATTGTAACAGAAGGAAGACCTGAGACACAAGGACATACCCATGGACAGTAGTTTATTCCTGGAATGTTTTGCCCAGAGAGAATGAGGAACCCCCATCCTTGGAGAAATTCAAGCCTTGTCTGGACAAGGCTCTGAGAAATCAGACCTAACTTAGAATTTAACCTGATTTTGAGGAGGAGATTGGATCAGATGATCTCAAAAAGTCTCTTCCTACCTGGAAGTTTCTACGATTTAAGTAGATTAATTACTTAATGAATGTTACACTTCCCATCTGACAACTGTCAAAGATTTGCGAACTTGTCAAGAAATCTGTCAACTTCTAAACCATTTTTCTTTTGGAAAATAAGGAGTTTACTGCTGTCCTGTGGAGTTACATTTTAGTTAATCTTTCTTTGAAACATGCAGATGAACGTTAGCGGAGCTCATTAGAAGGTTTTATTATGTCGTTAGAAGCAACGGTGAAGTTTACTAAAAATGAACAAATAAAAATAAAAATCCTTCATTTCCTGTTTTCCAGTGTAATTATTGAAAAAGTTTATTGAGGTGGTGCTTGTAAGCATTACATAATTCTGGTCTGTTGTGCTAGGCAGTGACACATAGCAAAAGATGCCTTCTGCAGTTATTTAACGGACTGCTTACTTTTCCAAGTAAGTGTAGTTTTCTCTTTAATATTCAGCTGATGCGTTTGCTGATTATTGAACATATCCTTATGAAAATCAAGCAGAATGCAAGCAGTGAAAATTTAGATGCAAGGTGTATTTCAAAATTCCTTTTAGACCTGGGTCTGTCAGAACTGGTTAGCAGTTTGTGGGGGTGTGATTTGCAGGATGAGGAGTCGTTAATTTTTTTTAAGGACTCTGCTTTCAAAAATAAAAATCTTGGTCAGGAGAACACTTGTGGTGATCTTCTGTTAGAAATAGAAACATACCAAATATTACAGAGTAACCATCGATACCTGTAACAAAAAATTATTCTCTAAAACCAGACTCAGGTTACAGTTATATTCTCTCCCTCATCCTAATTTTGCTATATTTAGTACACTAAGAGCCTGAAATGTAATACTTAAGTTTTACATTCATCTACTTTATAAAGCAATAGACCAAGTTCGTTTCAGGTTTCAGCAGCTCCCCTGAAACAGATTCAAGGCTTTTAAAAGATATAATTTGGGAACAGATGAAGGTCAGTGTACAGTCATGTGCTCCCTTCTATGCTTTGAGTAATAACTCTTGAGAACAGGAACACAAGCGTACCTTTTGCTAGTTGAGAAGTACAAGGACAGCTTTCCAATTGCATTGGGAATGGATATAAAATAAAAGTATTGCTACTTCTCCATTTAAAAGTATGAAAAATTCACTGTAAAGTTCATTACATCTACAAGAAACAAATTCTAGGAGACTAGATTGTGTGCAAGATTATTATGTGAGTTCCTCTCAGCTCTGAAAATATCATGTGACAAGGAAAAGGCATTTGGACTAAAAAAACTTAAAAGTCTGCACATGCACTGTACCCCATTTATGCTGTGTTTTTACCTTCAAAAATGTGTCACAGTGGCTCAGTAATAGTTCCATTCTTAATGGAAAAAAACGAAAGCCTTTTCTTATCTCTCTAAAAAGAGAATGGAAATAACATTCCTGCCTTGTAAGATTGCCTTCTTTTAAGTAAAGAAATTAATTCTCATTTAAGACAAACTAATTCCTAATTTAATTTGTTTGCTCAGAAAAAAAAAGGCTTAATACTATAGCAGTTGCAGAGACAACTGAAAAGTGTAGTTTTCCATCAGAAGGGAGTTTGCAGGGCGAAGGAAACTGAGGCAATCAGCACCTCTGCGTGTTGTGTCCTGCAGGTACCAGCCCTGGGGGGCAAACAGAAAGTGGTTCTCGAGGCAAGTTAAAAATGAACGTAACTCAGAATGAGAGGATGAGTTTATTCATCCGTTCCCTCTGTGCTCTGCAGCTACCTGGCCGAGGTCTGGCTGCTGCTGAGGTCGGGGAGTGTGGCTCTACAGGGGGAGTGTGGAATGTGGCCGCCCAACAGCTGCACCAGGAGCCTCCTGCATCCCAGCCCTGGCCACGGGAGCCGGCCAGGGGATGGGTCACCAGAGCTGGGAGAGTGGCCTGGAGGAGCCAGGGTTGCTATTCTGGCTCTGCGGCTGTAGCAGGCAGCTATGGAGACAGGGTGGAAGTCATGTGCCCTGACCACATTATAGGAGTGGATTAAATTCCTTCTCCTATTTCATATGCCAGATCGTTTGGGCTTTATGGAAACTTAATCCTCTATGTATTTTTCTGGTTTATGTCCTAGTGTATTATAAGACACCATGAAATCTAACTCAGATGCTTCCTTTGTGCAAGAATTATCACAGCAGCTTTAAAATGGGTAAAATACAGCTTTTTAACATCTTTATAGGTTAAAACAAGTCTTTCTTGGGTGGCATGTGCCTTTTACATGCCATGATGTGCTGTTGTGCTGTAAACCTCGTCTGTCTTTGCAATGTCTCCTCCAGGGTGTCAAATATGTGGAATTTTCTTGATTATCTTCAAAGATAGCGCAGAAGATAATGCACTGTTTAAAATCAACTGGATGTAGTTCAACAAACAAACAAAAAAATCATGAAAAGTTTAGGGAAATAATAGCTGAGAGAAGGTAATGAGGGCCGGGCATGTTCATGCAAAGGATAACACAAGTGAGGAGAAAAATTACCGCTTATCACAAAAATGTAAAGGAACGTTATAGAGCAGGCTGGAATCATTTAATTTCATCAGTGGTCAATCACAGACCAAGAAATGTGGATCACTTGGAAAGTATTTTTTAATTTAAACACTAAGAAGCTGTTTTTACCAATAAACAATAAGACAATCTGGGAAGGCGTGTTTTGTAATCACTGTCATTGAAAACTCTCAGGTCTGGGCTTGAGATCAGTCTATCAAGGATACTATCAGGATACTGATAATTTTCCTGGTATTAGAAGGAAAAAATGTAGTAGCCTATTAATTTCCTTCAACCCGAGTAATTACACTGTTTGTTTGCATATTATATTTGCAAATAAAATGCACTTAATGCTGTGTTTTTTGTTGTTCATTTTTGGTTGTTTTTTTTTTTTAAAGAGAAGACTTGACAGATCCTCTGCTTGTGTGCCAGGAATTCTGCAGGCATATTTACTGTCTTTTAAAATGTCTTATTATGTTGTTACCTTAGGATCCAATTGAAATAGAAGCATAGGAATGAGGCAAACAGAAATTTATTTGATGCTGTAAAGTTATCAGAGAGAAAAACAAAATTGAAAGCCAAATTTTCAGATTCTCGTTTTTCCTTTTAAAGTATTTGGTATGAAAGCACCATATAGCACATAAACTCTTCTCTGTGTAAAACACTTCTTCTGCTGTGTAAAAGGGCAGTAACATCTCTGTTGAGGGCACTGCTTCATTGGGAAATTAAATGTTTGCTTAATTTTAAGGCTGGAATCCATGGAAATTCCTGTAACTAAGCAGGTACACAAGAGTTGTGGCTGATTAGTCATAAATTTCTGAATACATGTTTCTAGTATCCAGATTACAAGCATCTTGGATTTTTACAATTTTAGGGATTTAATCTATTAGTTTTTGCAGTAATATGCAAAAGAAATGGATGTGTTTATTCTCTTAGTCACTGGAATCAAGGAGAGTCTTCCCTCTGCTTCAAGGTGATTTTGAAATAAACCAGTTCTCTCTGAAGAGTGCCAAAAGTTTTTACATGGCCTAGAGACAGTAGTGTGGTCATGACCTGCATTTGGGATTGGTAAAAATAATCTTAGGAAAACTAGGAAATGTTCTGTTATTGGAGTGCCTGTAGTTTTAGAATTTCATCTGAAAATATCTCTTGGAAAAGGGGAAACTATTGAAACCATTATTCTAGAAATGGGAAAATGTGGGAAAATGTGAACAACTGCCAGTTTCTCAGTCTGTGTTTCTCACTGATGGTGCTGAGACTGTGCAGTTATACCTGGCCAAAGGTTGTGTTAGTCACATCATATTTGGGTTTTGGTAGGTCAGAAATCAAGTTGGTGGTTTCCCTTACCTTAGTTAGGGCAGAACACTTGAACTTCTTATTTTGCAAACTGTCCTTGAAACCTGGTATTGTTTTAAAACTTTAATTTTTGCCATTTCAGAATGGAGTTATACTCAGGCCTTTTAGGTGGATTATTTGCTGGTCCTACTATGTGATAGCGTTTATAAATGGTGGTTTCACAAATAATTAGAAATTGGAACAAAAGCCCATCAGGCTCTGACATCTGTTTTACATAATGCCCACAAAGCTTTACTTAATCAAATAAGTTAGCATAAAACCTGAATTTATTTATTAAAATATTTTGCTGAAAGAAACCCATTGAGATGCAATGTGTCATTTCCAAGGGTATCCTGGGATACTGGCCAAGATATGACACTTAAGGAATGTTATTGAGAGCAACGTGCTTTGATGTCTCATTTATTTTGCAGTTGAATTTGCTTCCTCCTTTTTTCTTTGTTATATGAAAACAGGGTGCTGGGAGGATTGTTTATTCCAAAGAGGTTGTCCTGATCATATTCTCTGCTTGGCTACAAATTGCTACTTTACAAGTAGATCTGAATTATGTTTTAAAAGTCCACGTATGTGGATATGTTACCACTTCTTAATTCTTTCTTGCACTGCTCTGATGATTAACCAAACATATGCTTCTTGCTTTATGGTGTCATGAACAACTTCCTGCTGCAGTTCAGTTTACTGAAACCAATCTTCCTCCTGATTTTTTCCAAAGTAACATTTATTTTCCCAAGCATACCTGGCTCACCACTTTATTCTAGTTTTACATAGTATTAAATATTTACGTTGTATTGGAGAAAACATTCAAACTTCATCAGAATACAGAAGTCTTCTAGATGTCTCTAATTATCTTTTGCCGAATCCGCTTTATCTGTGATTAGTATGAAAGGGTGAGTGTTTTTGTCAGGAGCTTATAGCTTTGCTTTTGTAATAGGCTGCATTTTAAGCAGCCAATTGGATTGGTGTTGGCCTTTGAAAAACGTGAAACGCTTTGAAGGAAGACTTAAATGAACCAGTAAAGATTGTGCAAGCACACACATTTAATCTCAGGACTATCTACATTGTAGTTAAAGCTCTGGGATACTGAGGGCATTGCGCTGGAGAGTAATCAAAGGCTACAGCTTTATTACATGTCTGTTCTGAAAAAGAAGGGACTGTTTTCTCTGGCTTAAGGTAGTGGGTGCTGTGCTGATAAAAGGAAGAAGACAGTGCTTTAGAGGCCACATCAGAAGTTTCCAGGGACATGTCCAGCTCTGAAATGGATGGTTAATTTAAATATAGAAGTGACATGGGGGCTACATGCAATTCTTTCTTGTGGACATCAAAAATAATTTTTAAGTAAGATGAAGTAGGCCCTCCTGAAGGATGACTCCTCCCGAAGAATTACTTTGGAATGTTGGCTCTCAAACAAGTTTTGGGGGGTTTTTGATTATTGCTTTAAAACTGAAAGCACAGCCATTTTAAATTTGAACAAGAAAAGGATGCGTGTTCACTAACATACTTTAATCCTGATCTGGGGTGTTTTTAAAAAGACTAGATGGAATTGTAGTCTTGATGGGGAAAACAATATGAAAAAGCAATTTGTCAACACTCTATGAACAAAGAGAACCAAATTCATAGAAGTTGAAGAAGAAAAATTTATACTTTCAAGCTAAAAACAATTAGGGGACTTCTAAATTATTTACTCTCATGCTAGAATAAAAGTAAGATTTTTAAGTCTTGACAGTTTCTCCTTTACGAGCCATATAGGCAAAAATATTGTATGTATGCTCTCCAGCTGAAATGAGTACATCTCTAAATTGTGGTTGCACAGTACATTTCATTATTTTCTTCTGATTGTATCAAAGGGATTTTTAAAACCAAATATCTGTTGAGAGTCAAGGGAACTGATTAAATCACTTACTTGCTTTTATTCCTTCCTGGCATTTTTGTGTCTCTTTTTTTTTTTTGAATCTTCCGTTCTTTTGTCGTTGTCTTCTTTGAGAACTGTAACTGAACTACTGCAGGGTCTGATAGCGTTTCAAGGGTTTGGGTGGTTTGGTTTGGTTTGTTTGTTGTGTTTTTTTAAAAATCATTGATCATTAGTTCCTAAAGTCTCCCCTGTAAAGCTGAGATTATTGTTTGTAAGCAGCACTTAACAGTATTACAGGCTTTAAACTACTTCTGAGATACTTTTTAACCTGTAAAAGTAGGTTAAAGTGGCTGAGGTTAACAGCTGAGAAGTCTTTGCTTTCATAGCTAATGTCAGATCACAACTTGTGTGTGACACACACATACCCATGATTTAAGAACAAGTGGTTTATTTGCCTTTGTTACCTCATCAATTACTTAGACATATTAGTATTTTAGTTATTAGTACAAGTTTGTCATTAAAAATCATCACGTCCAGCCTTGAGACTCTTACTTCATCGACAGAAACACAAGAGAGTCTTGTCCTGGTCTTTGCTATTATTATACTGTGGCATTTTCTAAAATTATTTTTTAGTTTTACAAATTCACGTTTTTAAAGTCTGCATTAGGACCACATTTAAGAATAACGAAAGGCTGAATGAATCTTCATTTATTAAAGGATTCAGAAAGTTAGTCTCATGAAAAGCACTTAGTAAGTGTCAGCATTTGCTTGTGGATTAGCTGTAGCTCAGGTTAACCACTGACAAATCATGCAGACAGATTACCAAACTGATGACTACAAGGTGAAATTACATGTCTACCTGAAAAAAAAACCCCAGCAACAAAAAGCAAAAAAACCCTCAGACAAAAAAAAAAAAAAGAAAAAAACCAACAAAACCCCAAAACACAAAAAAGATCCCAAACAAACCCCCTTATTCCCCACCCCAAACCTTCCTTCAAATATCAGAGCTCTACAAGTACGTGTTCATGAAGCTGTGGCAAAGTTCATTTGCTGATACTAATTGCTAAGATGTATTTCCAAATAATTAACTTTACGTGTGTCCATATGTGTGTGCGCATTTTAACAAGATGTCAGGTTTCATCTGTCCCCTATCTCGTAGCTGCCGTGGTCAAATGTTTTACGTTGCTCCACGAAACACCACCTTCCTTTCTCAGGTTTGAGAGTGTGAAGTTGGAGCAGTATTTCTGTGTAAATGTCTGCTGGGCTGGAATTTCATAAAGTTACCATGACTTCAGTAAATACAGAGCTGTGCTATGCAGGGGGAGGAAAAAATGTAGAAATAGTGTTTGTGGCACACAATGGAGTCATTTTCTAGACTCTTCCAAGAGGTGTTTCAACTGTAAAGGTTGTATCTTGTCCTTCAATAAGAGTCTTTAGAGGAGGAGGAGGAGGAATTAAACTTCTGGACTCCTGGGTTGCAGGTGTCCATGGGTCAGGCGTATGTAATTTCTGCACATCGATTTTGACATTTTAGGGAAGACAGATATCCATTAATATCCAGAATGATAATACTTCTCTCTTTCAGTAAGATTTTTTCTTTCAAGTTTAAATGGTTAAATGCTACGTGAGAGCCTCGGCTGAATTATTGGAATCCCTCTCAGAAAACATTTTGTTTTAGGTAACAAGACCTAAGGCACTTTAACTGCAAACTTGAGTGCAATAAAATCTCAAGTGCAGGTTGGCTGCTCTTAATAGGGATGTCTTGCTGACATTTTAGGTACATCTCTTTCTTAAAATATTTTAAGGCTACCCTAATTGTTCCTATATTTATAGAAAGAACAGCGTCCTACAGTGTTGCACAGTACACTGTTTACCTGCATGCCTTCTTTGGGAAAAACTGTACTGTAATTGGAGTGGTGATTTATTGTATGTGTAAAGTGAGCAGGAGTTACTGTAAGGGAAGCTGAGGAGGGGTTGGGCTGAACAGGCCTGGAAGACTCTGCACAAACACATGTCATCTCTTGCTGTGTTCTTTCTCTGTTCACAGTCCCCAGTGCAGCCACTGACAGATGTGGTGTGGGGGAGCCAACTCTCCTTCATTGGTCAGGGTGCTCCATGTCTTACAGAAGCAAATTACAGCTCCAGAATGAAACCTAGAGCACACTTGTAAGGGATTCCTTCTCAGCCACCTCTTGCCTGCAGAGGTGTCAAGGCCCTGGCAGCGGCAGGTACTCAGTGTGACACCTCCATGCAGCGGCTGTGCTGGGTGTGCTCCCTGAGTGCAGCTGCAGAAATGTAGAAATAGTGTTCTGTGGCACACAATGGAGTAATTTTCTAAACTCTTCCAAGAGGTGTTTTCAGCTGTAAAGGTTGTGTCTTGTCCTTCAATAAGGGTCGTGGCATTCCCTTTGCATTAACAGCCTCCCCTTTTACACCAGAGATTTCCCTGAATGTCGGCTGCTGGGGGAATAGCCAGCAAAGATGTGGAATATGGTAAAAATTACTAATCTGCCCCATAAAATGAAACCTTAGCAGGTCTAAGCTGATATGGTGTTTCCTTAGTGCAGAGGTGTTATAGCTTGTTTTAAGGAATGACGGGAAGTTTAGGCTTCATCGTGATCCTTTTGGATCTGGGTATTCTTTTCCTTTGTAAAATCTAACGAAAAAGTGGTCCTATGTTCCTGTTTGAGACAGAGGCAGGAGAAGCCTGTTGCTACATCAGGGCCTTTGATATCCATTTTAGATTAAATCCTTGTCTAGGATTCCTGCCTTTATTTAGGAAATGTGGCTGGGCTTTTTTTTTTTTTTTTTCTTTCTTTTCTAATGTATCTGTGTGTTTTTACTCTAACATACGGCTTGGGCTTTGTTTCTCTTCTGTGTCTTTTATACGTGGAGATGCTAACAAAAGTCCTTGTGAGTGTTTTAATTTTTTATTTTATATGTTTACTCTTCACTTGAAAGCTTATAGATGCCTATCTAATACCCTGAAATAGGTTTGGTTGTAATAGTTTAAAGGGAATTGCCTTGAAGCATCAAATACTTTTGTAATGCCCTGTGGTATGATACGACTGAAAGATGTATTTGGACTTGTAGTAGTTGTTTTCTGTACCTGTATCACCCGTAAAAGTGATAATCTCGGACTAATTTTGTAGTAAATTCTTGGTATGATGGTTTAGAACTCTAGAAGATAAATACTCCTTTTATCTTACAGACCAGACCAAACAGCTGAACACACATATTTGGGTCCATGCAGCAATAAGGAAACGCATTGAAAGCAGTGGCTCAGGGGATCCTCCACTTAGATCTGTTGAAATGTCTTGCTCTAACTTTGTGTAATACTCAAATAACTGTCCTAAGGGCAGCCTTAAATGGGTTTTCAGAAGTTACAGACCTGGTGACCTGTGGAAGTACTTCATGTTATGTTGTTTCTTGTGGACTAAGAAACACGGAACAGCATTCCCAATCTCACATTCCTCCTAAGAAGGTGCAATTCTTGACTTTTTTCCTCCACGACTCAGCAACTCTGACAGGAAATACTAGAACTTGTTTGTTGTGGTTTGTTAAAAAATGTAAATTTCTGTTCAAAATTGGTTGTCAGTCTCTCAGAAAATTAGAAGTAATTAAATAGAAAGTTCTACAGATTTGTGCCATTTCTGTACCCTCTCATCTCAAGATGGTGTGAGAAGCAGACAATTGAAATAACTTGCTGCTATTCCTTTCCAGCTAATTTGATCTTGTTCCTTAATTCTGACAGATTGTTTTTAAATTTCCCATCTGTTCCATAAAAATCTCAAGTGATTGACTCCTAGGAAAAAATAATGTCTAATAGCTGAGCCATTTTTAATGAGTTGGTATGAGTTATTTAATGAGACGTGCCGAAGGAGGCAAGCCAAGGGGAAGATTGGGCCTGAGGTGGTGAATGTAAAGAAAGGTAAAGGGCAGCCATATGTTTCAGGAAGCTTTCACTCTTCATCCACAGCTTTAGGCTGCTGCTGTCTGCAGTTTCAGGCAGTGCACATCCTTGGGCTCGTGGACAAAACAACAGAGGTTCAGTAGCAGTAATTCCTTTTCCCCTTTTATTTAGTGCAGTGTCTGTCCTCAGACAGTACCTATTTGGGGAAAAGAACAGTCAAGCAAAGGAGAAGAAGATACCAAAGAATAAAAATAATATTTAAGTAAGCTTAAAAACATTATGGTCCATGGTTTAACTTCATTTCTTCTGGCAACCTACACTGTAACTGCCAGGTATTCTAGTCTAGGCCAGAAAGAACCCCTCTGCCAGTAAACAGGGCAAATGTTCTCCTCCAGCCTCTCTGAAGGCTAAAACATTTGCTTTACAATTCCCTGCAAATGGCATCTCCTGGGGCAGGAAGGCATCAATATGCAGTACAGGTCTTTGAGAATAGCAACCATGAATATAAATTTTAACATCTGGACTTCTCCCTTCTGTTTTGGTTTGTATATATTATTATAATAAACATTAACATTATTTTTAATAATCATCAAGTAGCAGTTTCTCTGGCGGCTGGAGACTTCATTATTAAATCAAATAGTGAAAATAAATATAAAGCTCTTTTACAAGGAAAGTTGAAAGTTTGACTCAACCCTGCAAATATGCCATTGTTAGACTAAGCCATTGTACAATTAATAGAATAATGAATTAACTTTCCAGTTGCATACAGTGAGGCATAACAAATGAGAGAATGCTGCCACAGTAATGAGCAAAATATACACTGGTTTTTGCAGGTGACAGTGGGCTACCAACTAAGGAGAGAGATTTTGTCTGCATTTTCTTAAACTAAAAAAATCTGAAAGTGTGCAGAGAATAGCAATACTCCACATTTTAGAACATCTCCAAATACTCAACCCATCAGGTTTCCCTGTGGCAGGTATTTCAAGCTACCATTAATGTGGTAGCAGTTAAAACTACTTCTGGTTTAAATCTGTTCAGAATTGGACTTGGATAGTGTCTGTTTTAAGGCTTTAGCTCATCAAGCAGCTACAGGAGATTGCTCTGTGCTTGTACAGAATTCTCTGGTCTGAATAGCACTAGACTGTGCCTAAGATTTTGACAGTCCTAATTTGGGATTTATATAAGAGAAGAAAATGCTTTTAATTTTGAGGATTTTTTTCTATGTAGTACCCATGTTCTTAGACTGAAAGTTGGGGGTTTTTTTTTCCCTGTTGGGAAGAAGGAATTCATTGGTGCTTATTTTGCATGGCAGGAGACAAAAGGAACTTAATTTTTTGTAAATTCTCATGGGCTTAGGGAACATGACCCATTATCTATCCCTCTAGACAGATTTTGGACAAGCATCTTGTTGCATTGCACCTTTAGTAATAAATCTGTGTATTTATGTAATTAAAATTGAATTCGCAAGATGTAAGTTTAATAATTCTGCATTAATCCTTCATAAAGCATTGATCTTTTGTTTTTTTATCTTCCTCCTCAGTGTGTCAATCCTGATCTTTAATACTTCTCGACAGTGCTTTGTTTTGGTGAAGCAGTTCCGCCCAGGTAATCCTCTTTTTTAGATTTACTTTTGCTCTTCAGTGAAGCAAGCTTTTAAGGGTTTAGCAGTTAAAAGTTGGTGCATCTGTGGTGATAAAATCTTTGTTCTATATTCTGTTTCTTTGTATGATAGCCCATCCTTTTCAGTTGGTCAGAATTTCTAACCAGGGAAATTTCCATTACAGATGAAACAAGTGATCAGGGTAGCCTTACATTCTGCTTTTCGGCTGGTTATTGTCCTCTTTTGGATGAAATTACAAACAGCTCTACAATGATGATGCAAGAAATTGCTTTAATTTGAAGTTCCTTCTTGACCTATCTAGTATTTAGTAGGCAGCTTCTGCGTAGAAGCTGGTGTGTTGTTGGGGTTTTTTTTAAATTTGTCTTAAATATTCCTTTTTTTTTACTGTCTTACTGTGCAGCGTATACTTGGGAATTTAAAATGAGAGAAATTCAGGACTGTATGATTTTTCATCAGTATGTATACAGCTTCATTTTACCAGTTGTTATTATGAATTTAGGTTAATATACTTTTTTTTTTTTTCCCTGAGTCTAGTTATATCAGTTATTTTAATTCAGAGTAATATTTACTTTCTGGAATTTAAAAGAAATGCATATTCTGTGCATGTTAATTACAAGAAATCACGAGATATTTCACTGACTGTTGCTAAGAGACCGTTTCAAGACTGTTCATGGTAGACTTTACAGGAAACTTTCTCGGGTAGTGTCACGCTGCCCTTTCTTACTGCCAGCGATGGACAGCCTCTCCAGTGCTGTGCAGCACTGTTGCACTGGCAGTGCATGCTTCTCAGGAAGTGCTAATTGACTGTTAGAAAGTGTTTTGTTTATTTGTTTATCAATAATCCAGTGTCTTTTATTTGCCAGCCAAATAAAATGGCTCCTGTAGCTGTTGCTCTCTTTGAGGCAATCTTAGGCAGGAACCTTTATGCATGTGCATAAATATATATATATAAATATATATATACATATATATGTGTACTAAGCAGCAAAACATCCATTACATTATCTGTATGGAAGTGTCAAATCAGCCTCAAAAACTGGAGTTAAACCATTCCGGAGGCTGGAGCTTCTCAGAAACCTGCCCTTAGGGACAGTGGCCAGTCAGACGCCCTGTAGCAGTTCAGTGATCACAGCCATGCCTTGACATTACTCATATCCCTGTAATTATAATTATATTTCCATTCCATGGTTATTGTCTGCCCTGGTGCCTGTTCCACAAAGCAAAAACAAAGGCTGGGGCTTTTCTCATTGCTGGATCCTACCAGGATTCCACCAGGAAGGCCAGAGCTCCTTGCTTGTGAGCGAACAGCTGTCTCTCACTCACCAGGCACGTCCCCTGCATGTGTCCTGGGTGACATCTGTGCTGGCCTTTCCTTGGGCTGTGGTGTCGTGGTCAGGTTTTCCCACTGATGTCTGTGCTGCTTGTAAAGGCAGTCACCCCTCCTTGCCTGTACATTCCCACCCCGTTCCCTTATGCAGTGACACCACAGGTCCTGTATGGCTGCAAACAGAAAGTTTTGAGGACTAGGCAGCTCACCTGACTGGCCTGAAGGAGCTCATTCATGCTGACCTGAGGGGTGGCAGAAGCACACAATCAATGAGGCAGGACCGTATTTTTCAGCGTGCTCTGGGCTTAGATCATCTTCAGTGATCATGAAATCACACATTTGGGTGGAGCAGAGAGGAGAAAGTTAAGTGCATATCACAGTAGTTTCCATATCAGTTACTTACTTGTGACTGATTGTCAAAGGTCTTGGGCAATGCTTATTTAGGTAGTCAGTGGACCACACATTTTCCAATATGATAAAATTATATGTTCCAGGGAAGGGTGGGGGTAGCAGCTATGAACATATGCTGTGGGTTTTTTTCACTGTAAATATAATGCCCTTTCAGTGGGTTGTGATGTTTGTTTTTCCATTGACTTAAAATAAACAGTATCAAAGATTTGAATAATAAGCCATGTTCCATTTCAGGAGATGCAAACCACTGGTGCTATCAGAGAAATCAGAAGTTTAGAGAAGAGCTAGCACACATTCCCCAGTCAGCCAAACTCCACTAACTCCTCAGTTTGTACTGTTCTTCCTCTAGGATGGCAAACAAGTCCCTGTATGAGTCACCTAACAAGGCTGTTTTGAATAACAGTTGTGATCTTATTTGCTGAGTTTGGCTGAGCCATCTACCCTTTGTCCCAGCTTGCAGAAAGGAAAGCAAGTGCATCAGTTCTACTGGAGTTCCCACTCAGGCTTTTTACAGCTGAGCAGCTCCAGGGTAATTAGTCAATGTGTTTAACAAGCACCAGATAGATGTTTGAGTTGTAGAATCACAGAGTCAGTAAGTTTGGAAATGACCTCCAAGATTATCAAGTCTAACCTTTGACTGAACACCACCTTATCAACTAAACCACAGCACTAAGTGCCTTGTCAAGTCATTTCTGGAACAATTCAGGGATGGTGACTCCACCACTTCCTTGATCAGTCTGTGCCAATGCTTGACAACCCTTTCCATGGAGTAATTCTGCCTGATGTCCAAGCTGAACCTCTCCTGGCACAGCTTGGGAGGTTCATGCTGCTGCTGCTCATGGCCTGTGTCCATCTGATGATGGAGGAGATTGCCTGGTGATGACAAAGTGGCAGTTTCTACCAAAGAAGCGCAAGCCATTGGGAGACAAGAGAGAAGTCTGGCACAGGACGGGTGGATGGGTGACTGTGCTGGGAGCTGAGCTCTGCCTTGTGATTTCTGCTCTCCAAACTCTTTATCACCCAGCGCATGACTTGTGCAGTCCATTTTACACCTTCAGGAGAGGTATGGGAGACTCTACTCCCAAGCAGGCAGCTTGGTTTTCTAGGCTTTACTTATCTGTGAGAGATAAACTGAGTTTGAACGTTTGCAAGCCAGGTGATATTATAATCATAATCAGACTCCTTGGCGAATGCTCTAATATTTGGGCTGTCACAGAAGTGGCTGGTACTGCTTCTTTTCTTCCTTATCTACAGAGAAAAGCTGTTCCTGGGCTTTAAGTGTTGGCATATCTCAAGACTTCGCTCTGAAGAGGACTGCTGGATTAGGTCCTTCTGGGAATGTAGGTTTTGATCTACATGGAGCCCAGTTGTGCTGAGGGAGAAGGGGAGCGGCAGGTGCCCACTGGAATGACAGGATGGGTTTCAGGGATACAACAGACTTATAACAGAGGGTTAGTTCAGTCACAGTTTCATATTTCTGTACCCTAAACTCTTACCTGCATCCTGTTTTGATGCCCAGGGCTTTTAATGAGATGAATGTGTTGTTCCTTTTTCTATTTTCTTCTATGAATACATCAATACTAAAAAAGAAATAAAACTTTGAGAGGATTTGGCTCGTCTCAGAGAAATCTTGGATGTGGTTGTCATTTATGGTAATTGTTATAGCTTTTAGAAGTTTTTGGAATAATGACAGTAGACACCCTTAAGGGATCTGGTCCTTAGAGCTGGCAGGGAATATTTTTTCTTTTCTAGCTTCATGCTGCATTTTAAAAAGAAAACTGAGCTCTAGTCATGTCTTTCAAGTGGAAATGGAGGCTCCTGTCCTTACCTGTTTGATTGAAAGGCCTGGATGTCCCTAAGACAGGCAGCTTTGAAAGTTTTAACTTCTGGAGGAAGATCAGGTTTTGGACAATGGACTGATCCAGACCTCTCCCTTTCAAGTGCTGATCTTGGTATTTTACATTTCTGAGGTGTCAAAATGAGCATTGCGGAAGGAGCCCAGGCACTGATTTCTGGAGTGTAGACTCTACCTCAGAGACCAGGGGCTTAAGAAGTTACCGTGTTACTTTACTGTTAACTGCATTTCTCTGTAGCCCTTGTTTTAAGAAACAACAAGCTAAATCCAGCACCTGGAAGGACAAAAAGTTGTCAATTAAACTTGATTTCTTATAAACCAGTTCTGTGAGATTTAGAATGGGAAATAAAAGGTAAACTCATTTGAAAACCATGTTATGCATATGTGAAATATGCATGCAAAATATTTTAATGCAATAAAAATAGTCTCAAAGTTTAAAATAGTTTTATTCAGGGTGGTTTATAACACCCTCGTGGTAACTTTTCATGAAAAGCAAGGGGATAGACATAAGGAAATTTCTAAGAAGAAACAAGTGGTTTGTACCTGTAAGTTAATAATAATATGGAATTGTCAATGTTAACATCCATCCCTGCAGTTCTCACTCAGGCAAAATTTCTGTTGACATCAGTGAGAGTTTTGCTTAAATAAGGACTGAAATCTGGCATTTGCACTTTCTTTACGAGTGCATTACAGTGGCAGCTGTTTGTGGATGAATTCAAGAAGTCTTTTTCAGACTCCACACAGGAATCTATGCAAAGAACTATATGTCCAAAAGAGGTTTTTTGGGGTTTTTTGTTGTTTTTTTTCAAACAAGCATAAATGCTTTTCATACCCTTTCTAAATAACAGCTGAGTTGACAGGCTGAAAGACTCATCATTGTGCACATGGTACTTAATGTGCAACCCAACTTTCCTGCGAAATAACTGCATAGTTTAAATTAAATCCCGATATCCGCATTGCCCAACAAATGGAAGCTGTATGGCACTCTGGCACTTGGATTTTTTGGACAGACTAGCTTCCCTTTTCAATTTTTATTTATTTTAAGGTGTGCATGAATCCGTTCCAGATGATGTAAGCACAGATAGAGTTTGAAGAAGAATTTTACAAACATAGCAAGAGAACCTTTGTTCTTTAAAATTCCAGTTTCAGTGTGTCATTATTTTAATAGATACCACAGCTGAATTCCTTGTTACTCTCAAGTGCTCTCATGGTTATAAATTTCCAGGCAAAATTCGTGTACCACCCTTTTTTCTATTTAATATGAAGAAAGTAACATACCCCCCCCGTTTCTTTTTCTTTTGTGTTTTGGGGTTATTTTTAAAGCCGTTTATATGTGTGAAGTAGAAAGGCATCATCCTCAAGTGTTTCAGAATCAGGACAAGGAGAAGCTCTCTTGCCTGGAGGATCCCTTACCTGCTGTGGTTGGAGTGACCTATGAACTCTGTGCTGGCATTGTGGACAAACCAAACCTCTCTTTAGAAGAAATTGCATGTGAGGAAGTCCTGGAAGAGTGTGGCTATCGTGTTTCCGTTGCAGACCTGAGGAGGATCACTTCTTACAGGTAAACAGCAGTAAAAAGTTAAAACACTCTGCATTTCCTTGTTTCACAGATTGCTGCAGTGTCCTGAATGTTCCCTCTTCCCTTATTTAAGCAGTGTGTTGGAGGAACGTGGACGTCTGAAAGTACATGAAAGGTGTAATTTTCAGCAAGTGAGAGGAGTATTCACAGAGACTTAAGGATCTATAAACTCATAATTATGGGATTGAATTCACAGGAAGAATCATACTATTGTGACTTATTCCAAAGACTGTTAGGACTGGGAAAAGTTGCATTTGGCTCTTCAAATCAGTTTTTAACAGCACTAGAAAACAATCCTTCTTTCCTATATCTGGTGTTTCCCATCTCTGATTCTTATTATTCTGATTAACAGTAGAAAGTGCCCAAGACGCTCTCTGATTAACCTTTAACATGACTTTGCAGAAGCTTGAGAACTGTGCCATTAGATCTCTTCTTAATATTTGGTTTGTAATTGGACAGTAGTTACTGTTATATGTGAAGATTTTGCTGATTTGACTGAAAATTTTTACATTATATTTTTGCAGGGTTTCAAATAGTTGTTGAAATAGAGTTTTCAACATGTTTTAAAACATTTATTAGGGGTAAGAGGAAATTTTAATATGTAAGGGGAAAAATACAAAATGTGAGTTGGTGGTAGGGGGAAAAAACCCCTCAAGAGAAACTTTGCACATGGCTTTAATCCTATTATATCTCATTCCCAGCTTTTAGTATTGTTGTCCAAAATATATGTATGTTTGTATTTTACAGAGAAAGCAGCAGGTTTTTTACTTTCTTTATTTTCCTTGACATCTCCATTGAACTAGGCCCTGTCATTGGTTTTTAATTTGGGAATTGAATACAAATCCACAGCTGTCAATCCTGGCAAATGTTATTTCCTGCTGGATTAACAAGCAGTGCTTCTGTTGAGGGGAGGGGGTGAATCACAGGAGCTGTCTTTTACAACTCATTGAAACCAGATTAAGGGTTTGTTCTACTGAAAGAAAAAGTGTCTTCTAGATTTATGAGCAAAAGCTGTCTATAGAATTTCATAGCTTGGGTGACACTGACAGGCTGCAGCATGCAGATATCTACATATGTATGTATATATGTGTATACAAATGCAAAACAGGAAAAGTAGAATATAATTTCTGTAGCTGTAGGAGGTTGTCTCTTCAGTGTATAAGTTTGACTCAATATTAATGATTTATATGTATCTAAAGCTCTGTATGTTTTGGTGTTGATAAATGTCTTCGTATGTTACAGGTGGTTGTTCTTTCTGTTGCCTTTTTTATTTAATTGCACTGACTTGTGAAGAGTGTATACAATTGGAGTTTTCTTTGCTGAGACCCATGCAAGGGGCTCTTAATCCTCCATTGTCTGTGTGGACACAGCTTTCTGCCCATGGAGATCCGTGTTGAAGTCAGAAGGGCCTGTATAGTATTTACTTTTTTAAATTAACGTGAAAGGTTGAAGATGGTATTTTACCATTTCTTTTGTTTGACCTCCCATGCTCTGTATTAGAATTTTATTCTAAATGTCTTCCTATTAGGAAAGTCGTGTTCTTCTTCCTTCAGTCTGATCCTTCAGGATCTGATGCACAGACAGGAAGTAATTGGTCCCCTTATGGTCTGCTAAGGACATTTTTTTCTCTAATGGCTGTATTACATATAAGAATTCCTGGGCCATTTCCAAGTGTAGCAGGTTTTTCCAAATGGTTTGTGCTGCTGTTTCATGCTGTGACTGTCAATACAAAGCCCGGGCATAAAGCGTTACAGTAATGCATGTGCATGCCATTATAATTACAATGCATCATGTCCTTCTACTCTTACCTGCCATTCCAGCGATTTGTGTAATAGCTGCTCTGTCTTATTTATTGATCCAGTGCCTTGGGTCAGAGACAAGCCTTAGAAAACAGAATTGGAAGGAATTTAGGGGGGGGGGAGGGGGGGAGGCTCTCATCTAGACTGCTCCTCTTCCAAAACTCAGGCTCAGCTGGATTGACAACCGTTGTGACAACTGCGCATCTGTGCTTCCTCTAAAAATCTAATCATTCCATGGCCTCTCTTGGAGACTTCTAGCATTCTGTGTGAAGTGTCTTATCTGTCTGTACTATGAGAAATTTTTTCCTCCTGTCTTGCCTAGATTTTCCTTTCTTTACTTAAAGTGCAAGACTTACTACGCTGTTCCCAGTGGACATTAAGTACTTCTGCACCTTTCACCTATTTGTTAGAACATATCTCCCCTTTATTTTATATTATTATTATATCTCCCTGTGCAAAGCTATCTTAGTTGATTTCAGCTTTCTGTCTAGATCATGTTTTCTAGATATCCCATCATCCCTTCTGCTGTCCTCTGCCTTCTCTCCATCTGGTCTGCATATTTCTTAAGAACTTAGTGCCCAAAGTGGAACACAGTACTCTAGTGGGGGCTTTCCTGGATAGAGTGGAAGCATAATCTCCCTGGTTTTACAGATCATTTTCTTTATACATTGTAGTATGTTGTTTCCCTTTTTTGCAGAGGCATTGCATTGTTGACATATTTATCATCCACAATGCCTCCCCTGTCTCAAAACTAAGAGTTGGACTGGATGATCACTGTGGGTCCCTTCCAACTCAGAATATTCTGTGATTCTGTGTTGTCATTCATCTCCTGTCCATAGTTGTGCCATTCATTTATTGCTGCCTGAAGACACAGCCCTGAACTTGCCTTTACTGAATTGCTTACAATTTTTTTCAAACCATTTGTCCAAGTTGTTGGGACGATTTTGAATTCTAATATTCATCTCTAGCTTCTTCTACATAATCTTTCTCAGCTTTGCTACCTGCAGTCTGTGTTTCAAAGATAAAGTATTGAGCTGTGTTGAATAAAGGATAATCCTCAGTGGAATTCTGTTTAGTTTTATTTCCAGTCTGACAGTGATATCCATTTTATAAGTACCATTCTCCTACTAGCTTTGCACTTATTTCACACTTTCTACAATTTCTAAGTATATCATGATCTCCTGACTTCTTAATGAACCTGTCACATTAGGCAGAGTTCAAAGTCCCAGTAAACTGAAGTTGTGTTGTTTGTGTTGCTGCCACATCAACAAGACCTGTTATCCAGTTATAGCTGATGTTTGACTGCAGTTGATCTATTCCCGATGAACCTGTTAGCTGTTTGTCCTTTCCTGATAACAAATAAAACCACATTAAAATATTTAGATAACTGTGATTAATAATTACTGAGTGAATTCTATTAAATTTTTGTAGATAAAAACTCCTAGTTGTGTGCACAGTGAAAAGGCTTTGTACAAAAAAGGGTTTCGGTGTCATCACAGCACTTGGTCTGAAAGCAAGGAGCTGTCTTCTATTCCTGACGACACCCCTTTCTGCAATCATTGTTATGAGAAGGAAGTTGCCTGCCTGGAATAAAAGCAGGAGTTGATCTAGACCTGACAGAAGGACATGGAAAGCAGAAGACACATCAAACGCAAAGGGAGGAATGGTTTTGGCTGGGGAAGTCAGTACAGTTCTGTGGCTGATGAACTAAGAAGGCAAGGGCACGAACAATGCATAGGGAGCACTTAGACTATGGGGAAAAATGGAATGGAAAATTCTAGAGTGGAAAAAGAGGAAGAAAAGATGAAGGAACAATGTAGAGAAAAACTATGGGCTGAGAACTAAATGGACCTGGGGAAAGTACTTTCATTGTGTTGGAGAAGAATTCTCTGTAAGGAAGTGAGGAAAGTACTTGGACTGTATTCAACAGAACTTTACTCTGTTCTCAGGCAGTGGGAGCAGTACAGAGTGGAGTCATCTGAAGATAGCAGGGGTTTTCCTCATGTATTACCAGGGCCTGTAGCAATGGTTTTGGGGAATTTTTTTTTTTTTTTTAATGTTTCTAAGTTAAGAGGAAAACTTTGGCCACAATACTGGCCCAGGTAGTTCATACACACATGCAAGTGACCCATTGGACCCCATTATTAAACTCTGTCAAAGCCCCTATGACATAATGCTCATCAGATGGAAGTCAGGCACTGAATTAAGCAGATCTCAGACTTAAGTACCTTGAATGATCCACAGAGTAGCTGTGGAGTCAACGAGGAATCAGGAAAGAAGCCAGGAGTTGGGGAATTGGTGCCAGTCTAGTAAGTCTTTGGAACAAGTTGTTCCAGCAGCAGGAGGACAGTATGGCATGGGGGAATGGAGGAGGCTGGACTGGGGGACATAATGAGAAAGACAAACATATTAAGAGGGACTTGACTGAAGGAGGACAGAGGAATCACACTTTGAAAATCAGAAATATCTGCTCCTATTATAGAAAAATGCCAGACAGAAGATTAATTTAAATGCAGGGGGTTCATGTTGCTGTGTAGACAGACACAGGGATGATTCTGAAAAAAATCTGTATTGCTTGCAGCCTGTTTGGTGAGTTTCCTCTTTCATCACAGCTACATGAATTGCTGCTTTTGTGCTTGGTATTCAGTAATTAACCTTATTTTGATATTGCACAAAGTTTGTTTTCTATGCTGGCAACAGCTAATCCACTTTCGAAGACTTCCTGAAAGTTCTGGTGGCTACTGGTGTCCTGAGTTCTTGTCAACTGTATGTATGGCATCAGTCAAAAATAGCATAGATGGTGAGTGGTGAAATCACTTAGCTCAATCATAAAATGATGCTAATTCTGTGGTAGTGTAATTGTAAACTGAGGCTTCATGAATGTTGAAGGTTGCCAGTTAAACTGTCCATTTTTAAAAGCTCTAAAAGAAATCTGTGAACTTCCCTCAAGGTTTTGGGGTTTTTTCCCAAGTGCAAAATTTTGTGAGTGAACGACTTACTTTGGATTTAGTCATACATCGTATATAACAAATTTTCTATCTGTCATGGTATCCCAGCAGCTTTCAGATTGAATCCCATGTGAAATTCAACTGTGGGTTAGTTTCTTACTAGGTTGAAGTACTTCCAGCTATCTTCTTGGAGACTTGTTTCCTTACACAACAGGGGCAGAGAAACATGTTGGTTTTGTTGTTGTTATTAAAGATGTTATTATTGCCATTGCCAAGTTTTTCTTTTAGTTGTTGAACATGTTGGTTTTCTTGAAGAATAGCTATAAAATTAATTGGACTTAAATAGCACTTCAGATCATCAGGATGAAGTTGAACCAGAGCTTCTTATTCAACTTCCTTTTCCCTTCATTCTTTATTTTCTCCCAGAGGTTGTAAAAAACTCTTGGCTCTGGACCGGATACAACAGGAGCTGTAGGTTATCAGCCCTGCTGCAAAGAAATCATTGCATTAGTTTAAAGGCCTAACTATATTAACATAGGTACTTACTTTAATCTTCCTATATTTGATTTTTTTCCAAAAGTGTACAACAAAGAAGAGCATTCAGAGAATTAATATTGGATGTTCCAATTACTGTGCCGTGGCTATTACCCTCTGTGCAATGAGGTAAAAATAGTTTGTATTCACAGGTTTTTATGTCGAAGGAATAATAGCCCTGAAAATGTTGGAGTGCATTATAATTAGAAAGATCACCTGCTAGTACACCTGTTGGGTCATGGCATAATGTAATATAATTTTATGTTAATTACCTCTATGCTTTTTTTCCCTGCACCTGCTGCTTATAATGTCAGAACTGTACAAAGGTCCTAAGAAGTGACAATAGGAGCTGCATGTCACTGATCATCAGTTTACATATTGTATGCCTAAATAGATCTTGATTTCAGCATGAATAACAGAGATTTGTGTCACATTTATTTGTAAACATGAATTATGTATTTACTATATACCAAAATTTTGCATTCAGATGGCTTAAATCTTATAAAAGTATATATTGCTTTCAGGAATTTGCACTTTAACTATGTCAGATCAAATAACAAAATAATATTTCTGGGCTGATAGGGATGTTGATTGTTTATAGATTTTGTATTTGTTAAATATTAAGGAATTATCAGAAATTTAGCTTTTAATTGCTGTCTGTCAGAAATCCGAGTTAAACTAATAAGTCTTCACAAGGATAAGCCAATCATTTGTTCCTCATGTTGCAGCAGAGTAGTAGAGTATAAAATATTGTTTCATTTCTCGTACATGCTTCTTCCTTCAAATTAAAACTGTAATATTTATGAATGTGTTAATTACGAATGCAGTGAGTGGTTGGCATAGGTGTGAGCATCCAGGCATGAAAAAAAGGCAGAGCTAATCTGAAATACATGCTTTGAATTTTGACCCTGCTCACAAACGTGCGGGTGTGTGCACACACTCGGTTTGAAGAAGAAACTCACTGTTACTGAGTGTTGACAAACATATGACATGGACTCAGCCTCACTTGTGGCTTTTAGGCACTGCTGAGCCTTTATTTTATAAGCAGTGGGAAACTGTTGCCCACTTGGGATAAAAAAATGTGTGAACTGTATCTTTATGCTTATGAACTTAGGTATGACAAGTGAAAAGTCCCATTTTGTGAGCTCAATTTAATGTGCTGTGCATTTCCTCGTGCATTTGATAAAAGGGAAGAGCTAAACAAAGGCTTTGTGGTAGCTGCTATTGCCATGTTTCAAAAACAGATTGGAGTGACAATCTGTCTCTTGTGTTTTCCCTGGTCTAAGAAGGAAGTAGATAGAAATACTCTAATTCCAGCCTCATGCTGCCAGCCAGTCCCACCCCTGGGCAGGAGGTGAGGAGAAGCACTTCACAGCCATCCTGCAGAAACTCCTTCTCTGGTGTGGTGTTGCCTTCAAGCGTGTTGCCCAGGGTTTTGAAAGCCATTGCATGATTTAATCTCAGTGTTTGAGTGTTTTATTTAAAATGAAATATGGGAAGGCAGCATACAATCTTGTTTTGATATGTTAAACTTATATTTAAGTTACTATTGTGATGAAAACCATGCCACTTTGGTATCCTTACTCTGACATGCTTACATTCCTAGACTTGCTGTTGTCAAAGGTAATGAAGGTTTCAAACTGTCTCTGAAGCAATGCTGAAAGTTCAGTGCCAATAGACTTCTGGTTTTAAAAAATCTCTCTGTTGAAGTTACAGGGCTTGTGAGCTTAAGCCCTAATGATTTGACAAAGATATTTGTCAGCCATGTAGCTGTTAATTGGAACTATAAACTTCGCAGAGGAAACTGATCCTTGCGATAAAGAGAGAAGGAAAACAGAGCTGTGTTTTGTATAGGCCATTTGCATTTGTCCCACAGTGGTAAGTTGGAGCCAAGCACTGTACAGACACATCTAAATACATCTGGAACAATCAGCTAGGTCAAGCCAGGCTTAGTAGGTCTGGGTCAGCATGAGCCACGACGTGCCGGGTTTGGGCAGCGCAGTGCTAAACCCCTGGACTGACACGGAAGCCCAAACTCTCACCACGGGCTGATGCTGTGAGTTCAGACCCTGCTCACCCTCCCCCAAACCAAGCCTCTCTTGTCCTGGGAAGGCACCTTTATCAGGAAGGTGGTTTTCCCAGGGTGAAACTCATCGCTTGCAGTTCGGGTGTGCTGACCCCTGTGATTTCCACAGATGCAGAGCTAATGAATACAGCTCTAATCGGTTAATAGGTGACTCATTTCAGACCACGGCAAAAGCATTTTATTTGTAGTGTGAAATACCGGGGTAAGGAAAAGCATATGCCACAGACTTGGGATAGGGAAGATGGTGGCAGAAAAAGGAATATAACCTTGATTAAAGGCACAACAAAATTCCTTAAACCTCATATTCAAAAAATGCAAGTAGTTGTGCAAAAGCATATGAAGTTCATAGTGGCAGATAAACCTGAAAGCACAGTGCAAACATCATGGTGCCTGTAGCCTATTTACTAATCAGACCCAGCTTCTCCCTCTCTGCTCTCTTCTACCTCTGCCCCAGTATCCAAAATCACCTGAAATGTTTTCCAAGGGTGTGTGTTAAAACACTTTATTGCTTCAACCAGAACGGCTTCAAAACCACAAACCTAACTTCTGATTTTTGTAAAAAACAAAGGTACTAATACAGATGAAATGTGAATAGCATTGATTTTTGGGCAATTTTCTAAGGACAAGCAGGATACATTAGGAGTCTGGAAATGTCATCAAAGACAGCAGTATGGAATATTGGAGAATATTTAATTTAGTAAAGGGCATTCCATGTGGATCTGTGCAAAAATGATCAGCTGGCAGTGTAACACAGAGCATCAGAGAAAGAAATACCAAGAAAAAAAAGGTAAGAAATATGCCTCCTTTATGGATTCAAGTATATTTCTGTATCTTTCAACTTCTTTCTGAAACCATTGAAATGGACTTTTAAAATCACAGAATCATGGAATACACTGGATTGGAGGGGACCCACAAGAATCATCGAGTCCAGCTCCTGGCCCTGCACGGGACACCCCAAGAGTCACACCATGTGCCTGAGAGTGTTGCCCAAAAACTAGTTGAACTCTGGCAGGCTTGGTGCTGTGACCACTGCCTTGGGGAGCCTGTTCAGTGTCCAGCCACCCTTGGGGTGAATAATCTTTTTCTGATATCCAACCTAAATCTCACCTGATTCAGTTTCAAGCTGTTTCCTTGGGTCCTGTCACTGGTCACCAAAGAGAAGGAAACAGCGCCTGCTCCTCCACTTCCCCTCATGAGGATGTGGAAGACCCCAATGAGGTCTGTCCTCAGTCTCCTCCAGGCTGAACAGACCAAGTGACCTCAGCTGCTCCTCATACGGCTTCCCCTCCATGCCCTTCACCATCCTCATTGCCCTCCTTTGGACACTCTCTAACAGTTTAATGTCTTTCTTACATTATGATGCCCAGAATTGCCACAATATTCCAGGTGAGGCTGCCCCAGAGCAGAGCAGAGTGGGACGATCCCCTCCCTTGACTGGCTGGTGATGCTTTGCCAGATGCCCCCAGGACACGGTTGGCCCTCCTGGCTGCCAGGGCACTGCTGACTCGTAGTCAAGTTGCCATCGACCAGCACCCCCAGGTCTCTTTCCTCAGGGTTTCTCTCTGGCCTCTCATTCCCCAGTCTGTACACACAACCAGGGTTGCTCCATCCCAGGTGCAGAATCTGGCACCTGCCCTTGTTATATTTCATACAGTTGCTGATAGCCCATCCCTCTGATTTGTCGAGGTCTCTCTGCCCTCAAGGGAGTCAACAGCTCCTCCCAATTTAGTGTCATTAAATTAGGAGGATCTGTCGACTCCCCTGAGGGAGTTTAGTTAGACAATAAATAAAAGCAGTGAATATGTTTATAAATAATGTCATGCAACAGTCTGCAAAGTCACTGTCTAAACAGTGAAGGGATTCTAAGTAGTCTTAGAAATGTTAGATTTGCTGGTTTGGGGAGGAAAGAGTAGGATAGAATGACATGAGTATAAATACCAGCATTCTTTGATTTTATTTATAGCTCATTTGGAAGGTTTTATTAGTTTTTAATTAATACCTTATGGCAGAGTTGGACCAGAGAAAGATAAGTTAGATAATCAAGTAAGAAAAAATGGTCATGCGGGTATGTCATCCTTTGAATATATATTGTTACAATTTTCCTGTCGATTTCTGTTGCAAATTACATGCAACGTATATACGTGAAAAAATGCCATAACTTTGGACAGCATAAAAAAGGAAAGACATTGATATCCAGGGCTTTCACCTTTTAAAGTATATTCGGGATAGTAGCCACTCTTGATGTATTTAGTTCATAAGAAGAGAAACACTGATTTAATACAAGTATCATGTGAATAAATACAATGAAATAACAGCATATGGAAATCACTCCCTGCTATTTGAGCTATGGTGGCAAGAACCTGAATCTTACAGTGTAGCACCTTGGGAAGCAGTTTCCGTTTACTTTAAAGAAAAAATGTATAGAAGGTGAACTCCTGTGATTTCCACAGCTGCAGCTATTCCATAAGTAAATGGTCACAGGTGGTATTGAAGGAGATGATGCTGTAAATAATCAAGCTGGAACATTCTCATAGAAGGGCTTCTTAAATGAAGTCCCTATGTTTTTGTATATAACCTTTATTTAATATCAAGTGGGCATGGAAGTACTCAATTTAGGATCATTTCCATTCCCCAGATGGAGCACCTTAGATGAAGCTCAGACTTGACACTCATCAGAATAACAGAATATTAAATATATTATGCTGAGTCCTGTGTGTTTTTTGGTACCTGTGGAGACCACCAAGCTGCATTCTTTGTCTTGAAAATTTTACAGTATATAATAACATGTGGTTTTTATTCTTACTATCAAGTACTAAAAAACAATCTCTGAACTCCAGGCTTCCTATGTTTATTTAATTACTAAAAATGCAATTCTTGCAGAAAAAAAAAAAAAGAATAATGAATAATCACAATCACTGTATATAAAGAAAAATGGATCTGGATCTCTAGTTGATTACAAAAATAAAAAGCCTCTCTACCTTCTCTCACAAGAAGAAGGAAAAGAGGCAAATGAGCAATCACAAATTCTGTCACAAATACGTTCTCTCAGGGCGGCTCCTTCCAGTGGCCGTAGCTGTGACAGTGAGGAGCAGGCAGCACATGTGGTCAGCCCTGGATGGATCTTCCCTTGGCAAACCATCTCTGATGGTTGTCAGAATAGTGCACAAATACCAAGGACAGTGGCTGCAGGAGGGAGGTCCTTGGGGAAAGTAAATATGGAATCAGATTGACCGAGGAAGGAGATCGTGTGTTTTGGTGAAGTGGCAGAGACAGGCAACACTGTTCATCTCACCTCCTGCTGTATCCTAGGAGGTCACATTTTGTTGTTTAAAACACGTATCAAAAATCTCACGACTGGCATTGAAATAAAGTCATGAGCCCAGAATGAAAGAAGTCCCATAGCAGCCTTCAGAGTTCCTGGAAGTGCCGAAGATGGTTAAGTTTCTCTTCTCAGATGTTCAGGAATGATCCTGGAGGGCTAAAACCTCTTGTCCAATGATACGGAATGTATCAGAAGTAATTTTAGGAAATAAATTCAGTGGTTCGCTCCCTACTCGCTATTAAGAAAAAAAGGTGTATATCAATGCAATAAGCCAACTTCAGTGGTCACTGTTAATCCTCCAAACAAAATAATTGCCAGTATTCTTAGAAAATTGAGAGACAAATGATTAATTCCTGCTGTGGGGTGTGATGTGTGCTGGATTAACTGAAAGATTTAGTTGACTAATGGTTGGGTAAGTCTGGATATATGCTCTTAAGATCATAACACTGCTAGAGATCTTAGAATCCTCTGTATGTGTAATAATATGGGAGCCAATTTTTCAGCTTGCCCTAATGCCTCATTCATAGTTTCAGTGAACTTTGGATCCAGATTTAATGTGAAAAGTCACTTGTAATCATGTGAAATGAAGAAGTTGCGATTATAATGTGAATATTTTCTTGGAAGGACTAAATGAGTGGATTATGTTCTTATCCCGTATTTAATAATACCTAAATTAAATAGTCCTAAGGAAATGGAGGATTAACAAATAAGAAGTATAATACACAGCAAGCAGTCTAGCTGAAGAAAGACTACATAATCTAAAATATCCTCAGCTAAATCCACTGAAGCAAATTTAGCAGGGAGACTGAATTACTTGGGATGTGTGCGTGCTTACAGTGGTCCATTTGGGTCAAGGCTAAAGTTCAGAATGGATAGAGTCTCAGACTGCCTTTCTGCCCTTGTACCTATCCAGTCCATGAGTGGAGGGCTCCAGCTGTGAATGGACATAATCTTTTTAAGAGTAAAAAATCTAAATATTTGTTTAAAACCAAGCAAACAAATGTAGCACGATAGCACACAGATACTCTGGGGGAGCTTCATCCTGCTGTTTGTGCATCTCTGTGAGTCATCCTGCAGTTCTGCTCTCCCTGAGGTCAGCTGGAAAAACTTCTTTTGACTTCAGTATATGTAGAACAACAGTTCACCAATACAAAATTGGGGGGTTTTTGTTTTGTTTTCTCCCAAACTCACATTTTTCCAAAGTTGTAGAATACATTTGAAGACCGATCTATTTCATATGCAATTGTATTCAAAAGTGTTGGTATTTCTGCATGAAAGCTGCAATCAATTTCTGTCAACAAAATTGCATATCGAGGTTCTGATTGACATTAGCTGAGAATAAGGACAGGCATTTTGATGTTGCTTAGTGACACATGTTAAGGACCCAGGTTTCCATTCCTCGCTGCCTTCTTTTTATCTAAAAGTTTCCTCTCCACTTTTTTGCAGGTCTGGAGTTGGTGTGACGGGTTCTAGGCAGACACTGTTTTATGCAGAAGTAACAGACCAGATGAGAACCAGTGGAGGAGGTGGCCAGCCTGAGGAAGGAGAGCTGATTGAAGTTGTGGAAATACCTTTAGAAGAATCCATGAAGTTTGCTTATGATGAGTCTTTTCCGAAGACGATGGGTGTCATCTTCAGCTTCATGTGGTTCCAAAACAACATAGCACCCAAACTACCAAAAAAGTAAAGCACCGTGATTTTAAGAAAAGCTTTCCTGCTGGTTCTGTGGATACAGAAAGCTGCAAATCTTCCTGCCTCGATCAACTCAACTTCTCACAGAGCAAATCTTTCTTGAAATAAATATGGAAGTAAAATCTGAATTAAAATCCTGACGCAATCTCCATTATTAGCAAAACACTGGCATGGCTGGGGCCAGAATTTGCCTTTGAGAGGCAAATGTTGATTTTTGTGCAAAGGTTAGGTAAATGTGTCCAGTTCTTCTTTTTCACAGCACTGTTTTGAAGAGCTGCTCAGGCCTTCAGTGTGGCTGCCACACTAGCCTTTCTCTGTGGTCTGTACGTACTGGCAGCTGTGTATTCACTGCAGTTTTTGCTATTTTTTGGAGGGAAGCAGCAAACTTTAATAGTCACAGATACCCTAACTGTGTTCCTGAGTACAGCACAGCTTTCAGGGAGCAGCTTTGTCTGCGGAGTGTAGCTCCTGTGCAGGGGAGGTGTTTGCATTTCTGAACATGCAGACCTTTATCATAAGTAAACATGTCTGTAAATCCTTCTGCTATCATGTCATTTTGACAATGGAGCAGCTGTAAGATTATGTGCTTCTGTTTGTTCCCACTACAATGACGGGCAGCAGTGATGGTGATAGAGGGGTCAAGTGTGGGGGCTTCTGCTGGAACACATGCTCCTTTGTTTGCTTTATGGGTAATACTTGATTAATTGTATCAAACTTTGTCCTCCAGACCAGGACTAGAGAGGCCAAATTCTTTTAATTTGACTCAGAGGTGAGTCCACTACAAGTGATTTCTCTGAGGTCTCAGTTTCCTTATCACCTAAATGGGAAGAATGGGACTTACCCCTCAGATAACGCTTCTTGGAATCTAATGATTGGAAGTGCTTTATTGTGATTTTATCATGATTTGTGCAGTTTACATGGAAGCCTGTGCAACTTGCACAGACGTACTGAGCAACACAATTTGGTTTAATAAAGTGGCCTAATTAGAATGTATATTAGGTCTTCTCTCAGCGTAGTTTAGGTGTGAACTATTTGTCATGTGAAACTGTTGTGAGCATGAATGAAAGAGAATCAACTCTGTCAATTTAATTATGCACTGGTTTATGTTATTCACTAATCAACATGCCTACATTGCATGTGCCTCCAGGAGCACAGAGGTGCTAAGTGTGTTTAGAAGATGAGGACTGCAAATATGCAAACTTGAACTTAGCCAGCTGGAATAAATGCAGCACATCAGGTGCCTGATGGTGTCCAATGGCTGATTTTAAATCACTGCATGTCTAAATAAGTGTATAAATAGAGATTTTTTAAAAAAAAAAAAAAACAAAACAAACCAAACAAAAAAAAACTTCTAGAACTGCTACTTGCTGGTTCTTCTGCTGACTGAGAGGAAAGGTCCTTGGAAAGCCACTGAAGAAGGAGCAGCCTTCATCTGTGGAGTCAGACACTTTTTGTGGAAGTTCAGACCCAGCTGTGTTGAGCTGGGCCGGGTCTGTGGTGAGTCAAGGGCTGAGTTATTGTGAGATGCAAATAAATTCTGTCTGTCTGATTATTTACATTGGAAGGTGTTTTAAGGTGGGGTCTCCACTGCTCTGTCTAGTACAGTATGTCCTGATTGCTGCTGAGCCCTTTACGAACTACTACAGTCTGTAGAATAAATAATGCCTTTTATTCCAGGCTGTAGTCACCAAAGCATCTATTTGATTCCATTCGAAATTATTAATTACACAGCAGGTTGTTATCTGGTTAATGTCAAGCTAATAAGTGTGAGTGTATACATGTCAAAAGCCCTTTTTTCTGTATAATGCAGTAATTTTGGAAAATAAATTGGTGTACTGGAGAGTGGTCAGAGTTTGAAAATTTTCAAAGCATCATTTGTTTATTTTACACTGTTACCAGAATTACAAATGGACACAACTCCACTTCTAATGAGGTTCTTCATGTGTTGCTGAGAGCTTTCCTCCAGTCAGCCATTCCCTCCCCTGCCGCATCCAGGACCTGGAGTCGGTGTCTCACAAGGTGTGCTCCCATTGCCTTGATGACCTTGGTGAGAGCCTGTGGCTTTGACCCGCCCGGGTGTGTGACAGGCATTCAGGGTGTGACTCAGCAGACTAAATACACAGTCCATGGATTACCCTGTCTGGAAGTGCCTTCAAATCCCAGCACCTGCGTTTGGTTTGGGGTTGTCAGAGCACCCTGGGGAGGCCCTTGTGAGGGCACAGGGATGGCACTCCGCTTGCTCTGAGGCGACCTCACCAATACAAGCCACAGCCTTGAGACTGTCTTTTATGCAGTGGATACTTGTGGGTAACGGTGATGGAGGGCAGTTGCATGAGCTGGGTAGTCCCTCAGCACTTCTCCAGAAGGCCAGACAAGAAGTATTGGCCCCAGCTCCCAGTCCGCTCCTCCCCAGGGATCTGCTGGGCACACACCTATTAAACCCCGTGGGGCTGTGGTGTCTCTGAAGCTTTTACACCCCAAGGGCTGCTGCACCCCATCCCTGTGCTCTGCCTGGCTGTCCACACAATATGCAATTCTCAAACAAAAACAAAACAGTCACGAGACTATCCCCAATATGGGAATTTTCCACAGAAACAGCAGTGATGCAATATAGCGAAAGCTGTACACAGAGCAGTGGAGTATCTGGTGTTTGAATTTGCAATATTAAATATAAATGTATCTTCAGCCTCTACTTTTTCCCTTTTAATTTTGGTGGGGATTTTTGTCAGTAATTAGGAAGGTTTGAGAATGTGGGAGAAAGGACTTAAACTTTTTTTTTTTTTTTCCAAAACAGTAGATGATTCATATTTATAAAAATAAACCCAGAACAATTCAGATGTCACTTCTCTCATCTGGGCTCATTTCAAAGATCATAATTAGAGCAAGTCCAATATAGATCAGCCAAGCCCGGGCAGGAAAAAAGTTCTTCTAATGGAATCTTGAAATTGCGTCTGCATTTTAGATTCATCCTTTGGACGTGCCACCACACATACACCCATGGAGAGTCAACAGTTTAGCATCAAGCAGGGTCCCCATTCGCTGCTAATGAATACTGGCTCCAGCCTGCAGAACTCTGATCTGATCTCATCCCACCATCCCCATGAGATCAGTGTCTTTCAGGGAGTACAGTCGAGTGGTCTGCGTTTACAATACAGATCTGAGCATCTCTGTCACCTCCATGATGTGACTTGGAGATAAAAACGTAATCTAATGAACCCGAAGTTATGACTAAGACTTCTAATGAAGCGTGAAATGAGAAAACCTTGAATGCAGTGCCACTGTCGGGCTCACTATTAGGTGGCAGAGGAGACGTCACCAGCACCTTGCAAGCACATGGGCCTCGTTTGTTACTGCTCTTTACCACCCTGTTTGTAAAGCGGCTGCAAGGCCTGAGCTACTCCCGGGTCTCATGGTCTTAAGCACCGATTAAGCGATGTGATTAAAACGTCCTCTCTAAAAGGCTGGCACTGTAAATAAACGAGCTGAATTACGCCGTGAGGTTGGTGGGGGCAGTCACAGGGATGGGGCGCGGGGTCCTGGACACGGGGGGATGCTCCCTGTGCTGCTGGAAGTGCTGCCCTCGCAGGCGGCCGCTTGCCTTTTCCCGCTCCCTCATTACCATCCCTCCCCGCCAACCATAAAAGCCACGTTCCCGACTCCCCACAGGGCTGCGGCCGGGGCCAGGCCAAGGGCAACCGAGATAATTGCTCCTGAAATACACGTGCCGACCGCGCAGGGCGACCCGCTGGACAAATAGGATTTTTTGCTAAATTAGGACAATTGCCGAGCGCGCTCCATCCCCTCTCCGGGGCTCTATACATAGATGAAAGGCACGCCCAGTTGTGCAATCTGTTGCAGCGGCACACCTGGCGCTGTCTGCAAGTCTATTCACAACCGTCAGCAGGTGCGAGGTGGCCTTTGTGGCCATAAAAGTCCGGCTGGGCGGCCCCTGCTGTGCGCCCTGTGCCGCGGCCGCCCCGCGCCGGGGCAGGGGAGGCTCTCACACGTTAATGCGGTTGTTTGAAGCTGCCGGGAGCCACCGCCTGAAGCTTGTAAGAGGCTTCAGGGGGATCCGAGCAAGGCCTGTGCAAGCAGAGATGGATTTGCAGCTCCCGTCTCGGTGTCAGCGCCGAGGTGGAGGTAACAGGCTGCTGCCTCAGCTGGGACATGGTACAAGAGCAACCTGAGCAGATGGAACGTGTCCCTTTCCGTGTCAGGGGAGTTGTAACTAGATGATCCTTAAGCTCCCTTCCAACACAAACCATCCTATGATTCAGTGATACAGCAGCCCCCCGTTTCTGCAGCCTCAGGGGCACCCTGCCAGCACGTACCAGTGATTTGCAATCGAGCCCCTGGTTTTGGGCTCAGCCTCTCCAAAAAAAGGATTTTGCTCACTCTGCTTTGGGATGCTACATCTTACACAGCACAGCATTAAGGTGGAGCTCCAAATCCCCCCATCCCCAGTCCATGCTTGAATTTTAAGGAAGGACATGATGGACTTTGGAGCAGGTTTTCACCAGGAGTTTTCACTCCCACTGGTTCACACAGGATTTTGCTTGATATGAACGAAAAAAAGGGATGCTCATACAAATCCTGTGCTGCTGCAAAAGGTACTCCTCAATTAGGCTAGTCCTTCAGAGCCAGTCTCACTCTTTAATTGGGAAGGCATTTTTACAAGGACTTTAAATGCTCTCGAGATGAATCATGAGGGAAGGGAGGAAGAATTCATAACAGCTAAATGGCCCAGATTTGTAGTGCTCGGGGCTCTCTGGCCTCAGGACTGGCTTCAGTGCATTTCTCGTAATTGGAAATATGATCAGATACGTATTAAACCCTGACAACCATGCACTGTATTGCTCTGCTGCTGAAGTGCTCAATATCCTGTGCTGGCTTTGGTCTCTAATAAAACATTCAAAAGCAGTGGCACTCTGAGAAACCCCTTTTGGACACTTGGTTATGATGAAAATGGGCTGGAAATAGGCGATGGGGAAATGGCTGTCACCTGTCATCATTAATGGCTGCCCTCATGCCCCAGAATCATTAACAGAAAGATCCCTGGGCTCCTCTTGTGCCCACCTGTGTGTCAGTTCTCAGGGTATGGGTGTGATGGGGGTATATATTGCTTTCAGGAATTTGCACTTTAACTATGTCAGATCAAATAACAAAATAATATTTCTGGGCTGATAGGGATGTTGATTGTTTATAGATTTTGTATTTGTTAAATATTAAGGAATTATCAGAAATTTAGCTTTTAATTGCTGTCTGTCAGAAATCTGAGTTAAACTAGTAAATCTTCACATCATCAACAGGTGATGGCGGGCACAGATGGGTTCTGTGCCCTGTGAATGGCACAGCCCAGCCACCACCTCCAAAGCCTCCCCAGGAGCTGCAAGGCAGGGGCTGGGGCCATGAGAATTGCTGTGCCCCACCCTGTTGGTCCCCTCCAGAGCTGCAGCTGCTCCAGCTGCTCCTGTGAGCCTGGGCATGGGGATGGGTTTGGGGACCAGAGTCACTAATGGGGCCAGTGGAGGTGGTGTTGGGTAAATGTGCCTCCAAGTCCTGCCCATCATGTGGGTCCCTCTGGAGGCCCTGCCCCAGCTCATGGGGAGGGGGTGTTTGGGTAACACTTGCTTGTGCAGCAATCGCTAAAATAACTGGACAAGGCACAGTCACGCACTTGAGAGTGCGAGAAACAATTTAAGAAATGTTCTTGGGACCAACGGCGGGCGCTGTGCAAACAGCTCCCCGGGGTTTGTGGAAGGGGCCCCGGCTGCCGGCCCACCTGGCCCCGCAGGAATGCACTCACAGTGATAACCCGCTCCACTCCTCCTGTAACCTCCTTCATTTGGCCCTTCAGGCTCCCCCTGCTCCCACCCTGGGGTTTGGGGGTCCTCCTTTTGCAATAAAATCAGGAAAACAAACCCAGAGGTATTACAAGCCCATGCTATGCCATCATTAGTGCCTCTTCTCTATTCGCTCTGAGAGCGAGGGACTTCGTAAGGACTTCAGCACTCCCCATGGGTCTCCCCAGAGACAGAACTTGGGGTTTGCTGCTCCACAGATTCCCGGCTTCAGCAGACTTTCAATGGAAGCTCGCTGGCCTGGCTGGGTTTGTACTGCAGCCCAAGTGCTGCTGACCCTGGTGCAGCAGGGATGTGAAGGCTTGAGTTACAGCAATCCATCAGCTGCTAATCCACTCTGCCAGCCCCTCCACTCTGTCCTGCTATCAATCATGTGCAGAGCCCCAGGGCAGGTTTGCAGCCCAGTTGTTCCTGCTATGGCAGGTTAGCAGGGTGTCAGCAGCACAGAGCCCCAGGCTGGGGAGGCTAAATGCAGCCACCGGAGCTGGGGCCTTCCAGAGGTGACAGAAGAGGGAGGGGGACATCGACAACATGTCTCCTTCGTCTTTGAGACTGGCATCAGGATCTGTCCCATCTATTCCCATTGTGGTCAGGATTACTGGGAGACAAGCATCAGGGCAAAGCAGCTGAAATCACATCCAAGGTTTTTGCTTAGTCATGGAAGTGCTTCAGAAAACACCATTTGCTGGAGCAAGCAACCTCTGCCTCCAATACTTTTGTCTGATATTTATGAAATATCTGTAAAGAGCAGGGAGGGGGGTTTGCAACAGGCTGCCAGGACAAAAAAAAGTGAACAGGGTTAGACTGGTGCAGGGCATGTATGAAAGTTGCACAGCCTCACACTGCCCCTCCAAAGCAGCCTTGACCATTTGGATCCCCAAACAGCTGATTTTGGAAGGGTGGAGTCTGTCTCAGCTGCAGCAGCAGCATCATGCTGAACAGCTTGTGGGCTGCCCAGAGCCAGAGCAATGTGCAGGAGACAGCCAAGACAGGTAGCAGCTTTGTACCCAATGTTCTCATCTGCTGCATCTTCCCGGTCATGCTGCCAGTTTCATTTTTCCAAATGGCTTTCTTCTACCTCTAATGTCTTTGTTCAGGGTATTTTTTTACTTCTATTTTTTTCTTTCTTTTATTGGTCTTCCACGCAATTTGATCCCAGCCTCTCGGATGAGCACAGGCAAAATCACACCAATACATCACAATAATCAGATCTGATTCCAGGGGCTCTCTCGGAGCCAAGGCACTGAGTGACGGCCAACAGGATTATTGATCCCAGCAGAGCGACAGCTCTCTCTAGCACAGGATTTAGCTCCTAGATGGGCTCTAATATGTAGATTTGGTCTTTCTCACTGGCAAAAGCATTGTGTAAATATTCTGCCATTAATGGTACAGGTCTGTTCCTAGTTCGATAAATTGGGAAATGAAAAGATTGAAGTGGAGGTCTTGCCTTCTAAAGCTGCATGACTGATCCTAATACCCTGTCCTTTTTCTATCAATCAAGGCTGATTGTCAAAGCTTTTTAATTCAAGTCCCTAAGCAGGATGATCAGCATTTACTTAGCTAGTGTTGATTTCCACTTGACCAGGCTGCTCTGGAGTAAGGTATCATCTTATAGTGCAAACCTTCTTACGGGGGATAAAGAAACTGAGACCTCCTCTATCCTCCTCTTTACCTCCTCAGTCCTAATGAGCGGCTCTTGGATTGGGTCAGGGGGTTCCACAGGAGCCGGGCAGGCACGCAGTGAGGAGTGTGGCTCTGAGGGAAGGGGGGCAGAGCACAGGGCATCGCGTGTGGCCCCAGCCCAGCCTGCACTGCTCTGCTCGTGGCCGCTCAGCCCCGTGCCCCCCCATCCCCAGCCCCGGTTCCCAGGCGCTGTGCGTGTCCTGGGATCGAGTCCCAGCGCTGCTGCAATGTAAAACAAACCTGGCACTGGCAGCGTGCAGCCCGTGGCACATCCCCCCCGGCTATTTTTAGCTGCTTTTCCAGAGAAACAAGGCTTATGCAGCCTGCCTCCAAGTGCAGGGACTCAGGCTAGTGCCCACCCCGGCAACTCCACCTCTTGGACGGGTTAGTTGCTGCAGGATTGGTTTAATAATGCTATTGGAGAGGGCAAGCCAACAGATTTGCAACACAAGCATCCCACAGAGACAGACCAGGAGCTCTGCTTCTTGCAGGGTGATACACTTCTCCCAGAATTTCTTCTACTATCCGCACCTAAGCACCCACCCTGGGCACCAAGCAAGGAGAGACAGGAGATGGAAACATGAAATGCAACCAGGTTAACATCAAACAAAATGACTCATTTTTATGTAGAGAATTTGTTTGCTCATAAAGCATGTTGTTCTGTAAGGTGCTGCTCCTGGACCAGATGAGAGAGGGACTTGTGGGTCAGAGCTGAGCGCTGTTTGTCATTGCAGCCCTGGTGCTCCCACAGCTGGTTTTGCCTCACTAGCTTCATAAAGCACTTCCAGAATGTGCAGACAGCAGTATAGAATTAACCCTGAGCATTTAATCTTGGTACAAAAAGGAGGAACTTTTTTTTTTTCTTCGGGTACTATATTTAGATTTTTTGTGTGGAATAAAAATTTGTTTTGTTTTTGTTTTTTTTTTTTTTCAAGAAAAGTAGAGATTGCTGAGCCTCTGGAAGCAGGTATGTCTGGGAGGGGACTCTGGAGACAGGCAGGACCACTCCAAATGTTTCAGGGGGCTCAGGACCTGCCTCCAGCTGAGATTGCCACTGCATGAGGAAGCCTTCAGTGCTTGGGAGGAGCCCACGAGGCTGTCAGGGCAGTAGTCTGGTGCTTCATGCAATGTGCCTGACCACTGCTGCCATCCTCCAGCTGCAAATATCCATCCTATTTGTTGTTCAAAACAAAAGCTAAGCACATGTCTACACAACAGCAATCAAAGGCAGCTCGGGCCATTTTGCAGCCCCTCTAGTTTTTCCAGCAAAGCAGCACAAGCTCTGCCGTGTAACACCAGGCTGAGCCATAGGGATGAGACAGGGGAGTTAACAGGAGCCATCTGTGCAGGTTGGGAACTATTTCCTTCCCTTTAAGCAGTTTTGGGCCAGCTGGGTCACTCTGAGGCACGAGGAAGTGTACCTGCCCCTTTGTGCCACCCGGACATGTTACATCCCCTGCAACAGCATCCGATACAGAGCAGCTCCACAGTATTCCCGGTCATGGAACTGATGCAGTGCTCAGCCCGCCCACCAGCCATTTGTGTACAGATCATGGGTGCTCTAGATCAAATGAGTTCCTCTAAAATTTCTGTAATTTTTCAGCATTTGTATACAGAAGTCCAGCAAGTGAAAAACAGTCAGCAAAAAACCCCAGGATTTCAGGAACTGTGTTGCAGCAGGAAGGCTGGGATCCAATTTTCCTCTCTACTCATTTCTTTGATCCATCCATGTACACTCTGCCATGGGATTGAGCACTGACTTATTGGATGTGCCTCCAAAGAGGATGTGTCCTCTTTTCCAAATGACACCGTTCAGCTGTTGCTGTTTAGTGTATTCACATACTCACAACAAAGATTTTGCATCTCAGCTTGTAACAGTCGTAGCTTACAATTAAAGCTTACCATTTAAAGAAATGTAAATGCCTAACAATAAAAAATATTAGACAATTCTTCTAAGCCTGTTTGTACACTGGTATTCCTGTTAGGCTACAAAACACATTATTAAGAACAGAAAGACTGTTGCACTAATGCCCCTTATAAAACCAGCCTGAGTTTGAGTACCCAGAAAGCTGCTTATCTGTTCCTCTGGACTAAGAAGACTCAATGCCTTTCAATTATTAAGAGGGCTGAATTATGTCTCGGTCTAAACTTGGAAGTCAGAGAAGCCACAGACCTCTTCAAGACCTCTGAAGGAAGCTGAGTCCTTTAAACTAAAGCTTTTCAGACAGAGCATTCGACTTCAGGAGGGATCCCTCATTTGTTTGCTTGGTTGTTTTCTTGTGTGTTTTCAACCCAGCTTATTTTCAAGCACTTTGCCTTAAACACCCTTTATGGGCTTGGGCTTTCCAGAGCTTCAAGGAAAGTCCCAGCCCAAAGCACTGTGCAATCCCAGGCGGTAACAGATGGATGTGCAGGGAGGAACTCAGCACACAGAGTCCAACACCCTCCCAGCACCAAGCCACCAAACCTACTTTTACAAGGGACATTGTTTTCACCTGAAAACCTGGAGACTGGGAGGCTCATTATGCCTAATTAGCCCAACCTAATGCAGCCTTGTACTCTTAGGGTTTCCTGCATCAAAGGCAATCATTTCACCGTCAAGCTGCAAAAGCTTAGTAAATCAAATACGTGTTTGTGGAACACCAGCCCTGGGTAGCAGCCAATGTCCTGAAGTTTAAGGGACGATAGGGAAAGACAGCAGACCTCAAGGATACTGGATATATTTTCCATTTGCAGATTGATGTGTCTCTCCTGGCATGTGGCTTTTGTTATGCATACAGCACGAGTGCTGTATTTGACACTTTAAATCGAGGAACAAAGGACCATAACAGTAGAAGGGGCTAAATTGAATTGAATTAATTTGTTTATCCTGCAAATCAACATCTGCTCAGACCTATTTCTTCCAGCTCTGAAGTTGTCATAACGGAGTATTTTGCCTTCTGCTTAGTCTAATTATAGACGCACGAGCCAAGAGCCCTTAATTTTGTTCACAGCCACCAGCAGGAGCTTTGCTGCCACACGGTTAAACCAAGGCTCTTTCTCAGGAAGGTGTTTTCCCCAGTAAGCTGTGTGTTGGTACCCATCTAAGGGGATGCTTTTACACTGAATTAATTGAAAAGCTGCTTTTCTGCACTGAGGAAAATCATTACAAAAGAAGACACAGAATCCCAGAGGATCGGGTCTGCTCAAGCAGGGATGGGAGGAAAGCTCTTGGACACACACAGCTCTATGTCATCATCACCCTGCAGTGCTCAAGAGGACATGGACTTGTGCCACAGCACAAAGCACCCCCCACCACTGAGGGCCCCAGAAAGGATCATTACAGCATAAATATCCACCATGAAAACCTTTCTGCCATCCTCACATCGTCATAGAATCCTAAAATGATTTGTGTCAGAAAGGACCTTCGAGATCAGCTAGTTCCAACCCCCCTGCCGTGGGCAAGGATGCTTTCCAGTAGACCAGGTTGCTCCAAGTTCTATCCAACCTGGCCCTTAACACTTCCAGGAATGGGACATCCACCTACAACTTCTCTGGACAATCCATTCCAGGGCCTTTCCACTCTCCTAGTGTCATGGTGAGGAATATTTCAGGGTGGCTCCTGCAGGATGGAGGTGCCCAGGCTGGGGCAACCATGGGGCTGGTGACTCCCCCGAGCCCAGCACAGACACGGGTTCAGTGGCATCAGCCTGGGGAGCCTGAGCCTGGTGCAGGCTTGTCCCTACACCTTTGACTGCAGCAAGCGTGACCTTAGCAACCATGATCATGTTTCCGATCATCTCAAACTGTCACCTTTTTCTGCCACACCCTAAAGAAGTCCAGGTGTCACACGCTGTAATGATAAAGGACTGTGGCTTAATCCTTTCAGGTTTCATGAATTTTCTGGGAAATGTGAGGCATCTCCAAGAAGTCTCTGAAAGCAGAGGGTAATTTTTAGCTGCTCGCCGATAGAAATTACATGGTTTCCCTCCTTAAGGAATATCCAAATGAGGGTGGATGTAAATAAATCTAGCTCTGTTGTTGCCAGAGAGGAGTCTCTGTTGACTTACACTGCACAGGAAGATAGAATGACTTTTCTTTGCCTTGATTGTTTTGGCACAGCTCTGAAAGCAATGTGTTCAGCTTACTAGGAACTGTCAACACCGAAATCCAGATCTGCTGTTGAGGAAAAGGAGTACTCACAGGGTTTCCAGGACTTCTGACCACAGAGCCCACCAGAAAAAGGACATAGGGATGGATATGTGCAGAGAAATGACTCTTCCCTCCCTCCAGAGCCATACCTGTCTCTGAGCTCCCCCGCAGCACCTTTTTCCAGTCAGGAGAGTGTCTCCAGCATCTGTAGGTGGCTGCTGCCCATAAGGTCCTGCCCTGAGGCTCCTCAAGATGTTGTCTGCCTGCCTACTGCTGCTGCTGCTGCTGCTTATCAGCAGCCCTGGCTTGAGGCTACCCTAGCAATGCATGGCCATTATTTCCTCTGTAGAGCTGCAGAATTGGGTAGAACGAGAAGGTTTTCCCAGCGTTTGATATTCGCAGCTGTGGGTTGCAAACTAATTAGCTCCCCTATCTAAAGTCGTCTACAGCACACCAACTGGGGCTTCTTTAAGGAAGGCTCATTTAAAAAGAGCATAATTCATTACCAGCATTGGCCCTTACACATTTAGAAGTTTTTTTTAAAGAGGCTTGAGGAGAGGGGGAGTTTTTGCCTTTAAGCCACAGTCTTCAGATTTGAGTGCTTTTTCCCTCCTTAAGGAATATGGCCTGGAAAACACAGCTGCTGAAAGCAATCCCTGTTCAGGGGTCTGTATTGGTGTACACACAGGAAGAGTCAGGATGGATGTTTAACTTCTCCCCATGTACTTACAGCACCTTCCTTGCCTGCTGTCTCTGGATCCCCTGGTAGAGTGGTTGCCTCAATGGTCTCACCCTTAGATATGACATTTTGGACCAGAACTTATGGCAAAGGTTCGATATCGACACTTAAATATAAAGACAATATTAAAATAAATAAATACATAAATAAATAAATATAAAGCAAGCTCTCTTGAAAACCAGCCCACCCACTCACACCAAGTAGCTCAGTTGCAGGCTCATCCTCCAGGATCCCTGGAAAGGCACAAGACCCCGAGTGAGAGCAAACGCAGGAGCGGTTCAGATGTTCCCTGTAAAATGTGGAATACACAGCTGGAGGACAGTTAGTGCTGTGGTTAACTGCAGAGATTCTGCCTGGTAAATGGGCACAGGAGACCCAGGACAAAGGGGCACGGAAAACATCCCTGTTCCTCCAGACACTGGTAAATGCATTTCTCTGACCACTGCCTGGCTGGTCTGTTCAGTTGGATTTTATGTTCTAATGAACAATGAAAAAAGGTAGGAGGTTGAGCAGGAATGTGCCTGGCAAAACCCTGGCCTATGCAAGTCAATCCATGAGTTTTTGTAGGGTCAGGATTTGACTCTCTGCCAGCTGGCCTGTATCTGTAATGCTGTGTAAGGAGGGTGGCAGTGGCTGGATGTAGCTGTTGTGCCCCAGATATCTGCAGGACCTTCTCTGCAAGTGGCTCAAGTTTTCTCCAAGATAAAAGGCTTGGAAAACTAAGTATCCTCTCCCAGAGACTGAGCAGGAATTTGGAGCACTTGAATAGTCCATTGCCAAAGAATCTTTTCCAGATCTGACTCCGATCCTGGTACATGCTGAGACACGACTATGCGAATTCACAATCACTGCTGTAGACATGATTTAAGACCCTATAATATGTATCTCACTATCACATCACAGTGCTTTGAATGGAGGAGCTTCCAACTATTGTATTTTCATGCATATAGCCTGCATCTCAGATAACTCACACGCTGTAGAAGAGCTGTCCTTTCAAACAAGGACCTAGCTAATCTGCATCCTCAGATAACCCAGGGGTCACCTCAGACTATCAGTTATGTGGATGGAACCACGGGTATAGGGTGGGAAGCAGCCATCCCCTCCTTCCTCCAAGCCTCCACCATCCCTTCCTGCTCCCACCTCCTTCCCACAAAACAAGTTTTGCCCATCCATCTCCTTTCCCATATGCAGCAGATGTGAGATGGGACGACAGAGCCAACGTTGAGCTGCTCACAGCTACTTTCTGGTCCAGTTTTGTTTCTACATGTAACTGGTGCTGAGCATGGACCACTCCAGGGGCTCCAGGGGACAGTCAGTGCAGTGGCACCAGCAACTGATATGAGGAGGATGGAAAGACGGGAAAAGTCACAAGTTTGGCCCTAAAACTGCGGTGAAAAACAAAACAACTAGTTCTTTCTCCATTGCCCGTGTTGCCCTCTCAGAGGGAGCTCCATCCAGATGATCTTCCTGTGTCTTTTTTTCTTATTCCCACTCAGAGCACAGGCAGTAAAACCACCCTGATGCAAATTTCCACTGGAGCCTACAGAAGCTTGGCAGAGAAACTGAGCATTTACAGGGATAATTGCTGCAGCCAAGAGCCTAAAATTAGACTTTTAATGCCACCGCCAGCACCCAAGAGGTGACCTGGTTTTCGGAAGTGGGGGGAAATTTCAAAGCCTGGCCCATGTATGGCTCGATGCTCCATGGAAGCAGCTGAGCCTGCAGCTGCTCTGGTTCAGCTGCTTAAACCCTGGTCTGCACCAGTCGGGCAGGGCTGCAGCACATAAGGACTCCGTGCGTGGAAAACCCAACTGCCCTCTCTTTAGGGGACCTACCTGCAGAGGTGTGTCATCTGTGGCAAATCTGTTTGCCCACCTTGCATCCTCAAACCCTTTCCACTCACAAAAATGTCTGATTGTCCCTTTTAAGTTCTGTTTGCACACGTGTTTATTCGGCTGATGAGGCAACAGCATCGTGCATTCACAAACATCACCTCACAGGCACACAAATTGGCCAGGCTATGGGGTTTATTTAAAACCATAAATTGTGTTTCAGGATTTCCAAATGAGCCAAAGGAATAGCTCCCTGGCCATCAGCAGTGTTGCTGCTTGGTGTACCCAAGGCCAGCCAGCTTTGGCAAGACAGTGACACATAAAACCTCTTTTATAACAAAACCTGTGAGTTATCAACCCCTTTGCACATGCTGCACCTTGGGGCCTGTGTTTGTTTTTGACCAAGGTCATCAAATGAATTATATCCTCATTGCAGGGTTTGTTAGAAAGGTCTTTGAAAGCAGATGGGATTGTGAAACACTCTTTTACTACACCTAATGCATTGCAAATAGCAGTGAAAAAACTGACAGCAGGCTGGAATGCTGAGAAAATTGCTTTGATAAACTAGAGTGTTTAAAATAAACTTTAATGTTATTGATTTTCACCCATATCGGGAAGCTGAAGCAAGAAACATTCTTTCTAGTGTAAATGAGTTCAGCTTCAAGCCTCTGTAAAATTGAAAGAAAAAACCCAAACCAAACAAAAAAAACCCCAACCAAACAAACAAAAAAACCCAAACCAAAACAAAACCCCCCACCACCACAATACAGGGAGCAAGAATTAATCTGTGAAAAATTAGAGATGTGTGGGCCACAGCAGAAGAAAATAAACACAGGCTGGGCATCCCTTAACACTTGTTCTGGTTTTATTATTTTCTTTCACAGAGCATCCTGGCTAATGCTGTGTGCCCCAGCTTGAGAAGGTGCTGGATGGGGGATGCAGATCTGATATCCTTTGGGCAGGGAGAGTTCGTGTAAAGCCTGTGCCAGGCAGCACTGAAGGGCCATTGCCTGTCCTGGGGCTGAGCCAGGACCATTCCAGACACCGTGTTTTAGAAGACATCTCATTTGGTTCCCATTACAAAGCCACCTCTGTGTCTTTGGTAGCTCCTGTAATTGCCACAGGGAGGTAGCAGTTCAGTCTCTGAAACTGGGCTGGCACAAAGCACGTTCACCACCGGGCAAAGGCAGTGGGGAAGCGAGGGGGATGCTGTGATCACATCAAATTATCCATTCAAGCTGTGACATGAGAAATCAGCACTTTCTGGAGCAAGGCCTGCAGACAGTTGCTAAATCTCAGGCCTTCATCTCATCCCATCTCATCCCCATCCCACTGGAGGTGTGGGAGTTGATTTTGTACCATGACAGACTGGGAGGAGCAACAGTGACAATCCCAGCTGGCGAGGTGGGGTGGGATCGAGCTGTACAGGGGGGTCCTGAACTCGAGGACACTTGAGCAGCAGCTCTGAGCCTTGTCAGGACCCAGCAGCTCTCGGCAAACAAAAAAAGCGAGGAGAGGGCGGTGCCGGGAGCATCAGAGGGAGATTTAAACGGCTCCAGGGAGCGCGGGCAACCCGGGCAGCAGCGAACAGTAGCAGGACAGGGCAGAGCAGGGCAGTTTTTGCCCAGCAGTTTTCAGGGCAATTTGTGCAGGTTGCCTGAGCAGGAGGGGCTCCTTTCTGACCGTCCAGGAGCAGCCAGTAGAGGTGGCAAACAGACTCAGCAGCTGGTAAGAAAGAGCAGGAAGAGCTCCCTTCAGCCCCAGTCATACCAGCGTACTGGTGTGAGCTGGTACAGGGTGGCTGCCCCACGGATACACGGCTGATGGCTGTGCCTCACTGGCATGGACCAGTGTGCCTGGTGGGTCAGGCCCATTGCACACCAGTCCTGCCAAACAGACTGGAGGGGCAGCCAGACCCATCCCTGGGCACTGGGATACCCCCGGTGCTGGCTCACCATGTCCTCTGCATCATTCCTCCTGCCCCAAAGGCCGGCACTGATGGAAGCTGCCAGGGCTTCTCTGGCTGTGCCTGCTTCTTATGTAAGCAGCTGCTTACTTGCCTTCAGAGGTGAGAGCAGAACCTAATAGGGGTTCTCCTCTCTCCCAGAAGTTTTTCTGCTACCTGACCTTCCTTTTATCCCACCCCCCCCTTTCTGGCTGTGCCAGTTCCATTTCTGCTCAGGGATTGTGTTGTGCCCATCCATCTCCATTCCATGGTGGTCCAAACTGAAGACACAACTTTTAAACAGCCAAAGAAACTCTATCAACAGCACAGAAAAGATGGGAAATGCTGCCTCCTGCCCAGGCCACGTCACAGAGCTGGGCTGGGACTGGGGTCTTTGAACTGACCTTGGATTTGGGGCTTTAATGCCCCATCCTGCCCATTATCCCAATCTCCTTGCAGGGGCCCTGAACTGAATAGAGGGTCAGATTGAAAAAGACAGCTTGCTTGCTTGCTTCTTTTTCCTGGAAATCTCCCAGCCAGCTGCTGCTGTGGCCTTGTCTTGTTTGGCTCACGAGGTCTGATAGGATCAGAGCCTGAGATAGTACAACCGCAGGCCAGAATTACTGGTGTCATCTGCTCCTCACTTGTAGGAACAAGCTCCTGAGGACCTGAGGGTGGCAGGTCTGTGGGGTCCCTCTTTGGGGTCCTCCTGCCCACACCCTTCTCTGCAGGGAGGATGTTGCTGACACACCTTCTTGGGCCATCCTTTCAAAAGAGCACAAAATAACCCTGCATTTATCTCCAGGTTTTGAAAGATATTGTAATGTAAAGCAGCTGCTTAGCCCCTGAGGGATCTGTTCTCTCCTTTTGGCTCAGATGGGGATGTGGAAGCAAGATAAAAGCAAAATCTCCCGATGAAACATCCCTTCTGGACTGAGGGACGGGGGACCCAAGATAGGAGTGCAGGACATCCAGCCCCAGCCCCATCTTGCCTTGGGCATCACAATGGTGTCATCCCCTGTTGTGGCTTGACCTGTCTCTGCCATAACCCCACTCTACTTTCCTGCAGCATCTGAGGGCTTGATCCTTTGTTTTTTTGCACATACCAACACAACCCCACTGGGTATTAAATCCTACCTCAGGTCTGAGTTTTTAAAAATCTGTATCAGTATGGACCATTTCTCAGAGTCTGGTTGCATCAGCAAAGCCCCTGGTGTTGGATCACAGGGGTATTTGAGGGGTAAATATTATTATTATTATTATTATTATTATTATTATTATTATTATTATTAATNGGGGGGCCTCTAAGTCTATCAGAAAATACCTGCAATGAGAAACACAAAATCATCATCACAATAATAATAATAACAACAACAACAACAACAACAACAATGATACTAAACCTCAATGAACCTGTTTAGGATAATGACTATTCTGTGGGTCATTGCAGGCAGGGCCCCACAGGACAACATCCCCCCATCCCAGCGTGTCCTGGTGGGCTGTGGGACTACCTACATTTGGAACCGAACTGCCAATTGTGGGCCAAAAAAGGCAGAGCGGGGCATAAAAACGAGGGTGTGATTTGGCCCCGGAGATGTATTTTTAGACTTTCTATTTCAGACTACTCATCTCCAGCATAACATCTGCTGGATCATTTTATAGCTGTGATTGTTTACTGGTGACCAGCTGACACTGACACTGCAGGGATTCGATAATAGTAGTTTTTCTGTGTGTCTGTGGATACACGTTACTGGAAGGCAGCGGGGACGGGTGAAAGGGCTGTGTTTAAACTCCACAGCACGGGGAATGAATTTTTAAATCAATCATTTCCTTGCTACTTGTAGGATTGCCTTGTCTGTAAAAGACAAAGGAAGTGATCTCCAGGCTTATGTTTGTTCAGAGATTACCTTGAATTTGACCCTTCTGCTCAATTTACTCCATTGAAGCTGCTGAAATTGTCATGTCCAAATGCCACGGAGTCAGTTAATCCTGACTTTGCAGTGGCGACTCTGTCCAGGGACTCCGTGGTTTCTGCACTGTCAGTTCCTGTGAAAGCCTTATCTGTAGGGCTCATCAGACAAAGGAGAGCGAGGGGTCTTTAAATGATAAAATTGTGGTTTATTCCAACAAAAAAGGAGGGAGAGAGGGGCAGAGAGGCAGAGAGGACGGGCAGTTTACATGAGAGGAGAATCAATCCAGGCAGAATTTCCAGCAGGGCACATTTAGAGGCGACGTGTAATGGAGATTACATTGATTTTCCTCCATTTACTGTAAGGTAACTGAGAGTGAAACTGTAAAAGGAAACTTATAAATGCTCTTCACAGAAGCTATATTTAGGCAGACACACTGACATGATACCACTGAATAAAATAAACATGCAGGAGACAACCAGTCCTGAGAGACTTTCAGCTCCATCCACATGACATGAGCAAGGGGAATGCATTATTCCCAAGCCATCTATGCGACCTTTACTGTAGGAACCTATAGAAGCCAGCAGGCTACTGGGCAACAACCTGGGTAAACTGAGAGGCATCTCCCTTAAGTGCAAGAGGTTTGCCCCTCCCTGCTAAAACCAAACGCCTGCTAGCTGGCCGGAGCACAGCTCCTCTGGCTGCTGTTCCCTTTTATAACGGGATAATTTACAGCTTGTTGTCAATAGAAAGAGCAACAATTCTCTTTGCCGTGCAGGCTGGAAGAGATGAGCTTTCTCAGAGGCCTGGGTGATTTTTGGAGTCGGGGGCAGCTGCTTCTCTAAAGTCTCTGTCATTGTCTCCTGCATGAAATTATGTCGTGCATGAGGTCCAGCCGCCTGGGCTCGGTGATGCCATCGCAGTGCATGCAAGGGCCTGACTTTTTCATGGGGCACCCAAAGCTTTGTCCAGTTGCCTTTGCTGAATTCCCTATCGCTCCTTTCCCCCTGTCAAGGGGCAGCTTTCCCCAAAAGGATGGCTCCCAAAGCCCCAGCGAAAGAGAGCAGCCCTGCGCCCCAGGGGCCCTGATGGATTTTAGGTCCTGCTAGGGTCTTTCCAGAGCAGTCACGGAAAAGTCACTTAACGCCCCTATAAGTGGGAGCGATGATGCTTTCCCTCCTCACAGTCTGCACGTGACACACGCTATGTAAATATTTAGTATTTGAGCCAACTAATGTTTGCCGGAGTGGCACAAGTGAAAATCAGATCTGCAAACATTACATCCAGGAATGCAGCTGAGAACACTGTTTATTTTTATGAGCTAAGTGCACACCTTCTCGCCTTGGCTGCAATGTCTGCCTGTGAAGGGAAGGGAAACCATAAAATGTCTGAACACCATCCCAAATTTCAACTTATTTCTCCTTGCACGGCATCCACGTTCAAGTCATCCTCCGTGACGACCTCAGCTGCCTCGGCTCTGCCTGCCCAGAGTCTGCTTTTGCTGCAGAGGAAAGGTGCAGCAGCAAATCCCACTGCTGACACAGCAGCCCCTTCCCTGTATCCAGCGTGCCCATTCAGGTGGCACCAGATCCCTGGGGAGGGTATAGGGTGTCTGATGCATTAGAGAAATTTAGCAGTAAGAAACCACCTTGAGTTCCAGCTCGTCATGTGAGATAAGACTCTCTGGGTGCAAATAGGTTTAATTTCTGATTAGAACCAATTCAGCACAATAGGTACAACAAGAACTTGCACAATCCAGATTCTGGAACAGTGCGTTTTATTGAAACAACAGGGAAGCAGGTTCAGGATTACCAGGGGTAAATGCACTAACTACATATGCACTACGTATACATTAACTACTACTAAAATCTGCATGTCTGTCCTCAGATGTGAGCCCCACAAGCACAGCTCTGTGTGTGAGGACTTCTTTCAACGGTAGCGAGCAGGAGTCCTTCGAGCCAATGTTGCAGGCCAGGGTACTCCTACATGGCCTCCGTGAGGGCTTCTGGATCCTCTTTTCTGTGGTGTCCAGCTCCAGGTGTAGTGTCCCCCCCCAGGAAGGCATGCCCTGGGGGGCATTCAGGGGGCAAGCACATGGAACACAACATCCTCCACATGGCAACTCCAACCTCCGAATGCGCTTCCACCCTGATGGTTGCTTGTGGCACTGGGTAGAAACGATTTGACAGGTGGTGTCCAAAAGTACTTGTGAGGTTGTCCATTGGGTCAGTGATCACCGCACAACCTCTGTCCAGGTCCAGAACAGGCCACTGTATGTGCTCCTCTCAGAGCCTTCCAAGCTTACTTTCAACACCACGGTCGTTGTCTTCATTTGTATCATATTTCCCTTCTTTATTTCCAACAGCTTTGTCTTCCTGCACATTTGCATTGTCATTTACTTCTTCCTTTGCTTCCTCATTGCCTTCTTTTCCTCCATTTCCAACATCATCTCCTTCGTTTGTGACAATGTTGCCTCCTTCTTCTCCATTTCCGCCACCATTGTGGTGGAAGACAACACCATTGTTGTCTTCCTCCCCATTCACATCGTTTGCTTCTGCATCAATTGCATCCTCACTGCCTTGTTTTCCTTCCTTTTCATCATCGTCTTTTTGATTTGTGTCAATATTGACACCTTCTTCATTTCCACCCCTGCCCCTTCTTCCCCATCCCAGCTCAGTGACCTGTAATGGTGCCGGGCAACCAAAGCCGGGACACCCACAAAATGCAAACCCACGACCCTGGAATGGTCCCCCAGGAGCGCCCTTTACAAAGCAGGCAGAAGCTCCCCCAAACCCTCTGTCAAATATAAAATTGGGTGACCTGACCCACAGCTGCTTTGCTCCCCGTGATCCCCTTCGGCGAGATGGGATCTGTTGCTTTGGTGCTGAACTCTCTGCTTGTGGTGGGGCTCTTCTTGGGGTGTTTGTTTGATACAAGGCCCCAAGCTTGATGCAATTCACAGGGAGGCCACTGGTGAAGGCAAAGAGACATCTCTGCCACCTCTCTGGGGAACGTGTCTCCAAAGCATCAGTAGCTTCATCCCCAGTGGTACCTGCTCCTTAGGAGCCCACCTCCACTGGGGGCACTTGAATATCTTTAAATAGGAGGAAGAACGTGGTCCAGTGGTTGCACCCCCAAGAGATGATGTGATGGGGAGCAATGCTGGGGGAGGGAATTGGAGCCCGGAGAAGGGTGAAACGTGCGTAAGGAGTTGCGGACACAACACAAGCCGTCGAGTGCCATCTGCTGCTATCTGGAGATCATGTTAGCTCTGGGAAGGGCACGACACTTAAGGGTCTGCCTAATATGGAAGAAAAAGCAGGAATGAGCTCAGTGGTGCTGCATTTGCTCTCCCGGGCTACGGACGAGCAAGGAAGGGGTCTGGAAATTGTATAGATCCACCGGCTGGCTCAGCACAGCACCGATGCAGAGCCCAGCCCTGCCCCTGCACTGCAGAGGAAAATGTTTCCCAGTGATGTTTTTCTTGCCACCAGGCCTTAATAACGTGGTGTGAGGTCCTTGCAGACAAGCGACTGCTGCCCTTTCTCTCCTCGCTTCAGAGCTCTGAGGTGATGTTTTTTGCTGCTGTAGGGATGGCTGGTTGTCCTGGCCCTTGCTGAAACCACACTGGGTCTTCAGCAGCGGAGAGGGCAGAGCAAGGCTGACAAATGCCTTGCAGGAGCACAGCAGCAGCTGTAGCTCCCAAAAAAGTTGGGTTCTGCCATTTTGGTCCCAGTGGGTCAAGCCCAACATTCATGCAGAGCAATTGGAAAGCTGTTTGGGCAGTGTTCACTGCTTGCACAACCCTCCCTTGCCTTTTCCATGGGGATTGAGCTGCTGCACCAGGATGTGACCTTTGGGCCACCAAGGGAAGAACCTCAATGCAAGAGGGTGTTTGACACACAAGTGCCTTCTCTCCTCTACCACAGCCGCCAACAACCCAAATCATGCCTTAATTATGACAGGGCTTTGCCAGAAGACAGAGGACAGCACCACAGCCCAAATCCCCTCTCCCATACCTGACACAAAGAAATGCAGCTCCTTCCCTTGACTTCCTTCCTTCTTGACCTTGCAGTAAACGCAAAGCAAGGTCTGGCTCTGGTGTCCCTGCCTTGTCTCGGGGCATGGTGAGCTGTACCCACAGGGCTGAAGCTGCTGGATTACTTTACTCTCAGGCAATGCTGGATCTGCAATTTTCGAGCAAGTGTTCTGGTGATTATTTCATTACAGCATCGTGTGAGTTTGGCCCCTCCCATCATTCCCCTAAGAAAGACTGACTCGGTGTGGAGGGCAGGTTCATTTGTCAGTGGTGTAACAGCTGCAGTTAAACCCAGTTCTCATCCCCACTGTGCAGCTGACCAGCTTGTTCACAGGCCTGCCCTGGTCACATCACCTGCTCCACGCAGTACTCAGCACTGAAAATGGTGATTTCTGAAATACAGATGCATTGCAGAAATGATGAGACAGTTTCTGAATGGAAAATGCTTCCATTTCTTATGCCAGAACCCGCCTTGTGCACTGCAAAACCTTTTCTTCCTATCAAGAAGTAAACCAAACAGCAAAATTGCTTTTTTGCCACCCAGGTGGATGTTTGAATATCGTGAGCTACTTCACAGCATCGTTTCCCTGAACCCACCAGCAGCAGGACAGGTCTGGGCAAAATCCACCCCCCACCCCCCCCAATGCTGGGAATGGGGGGTACCAGAGGAACAGCACTGGGGCTTGGTATGGTGGCAGGGGTGGAGGGACTGGCATGTGCTGGCTCTGCCAGCAGCACCTGCTCGCGTGTGAGTCAACTGCAGGGCGGGAGGCTCTTGAGAGAACATAAGAAGGAAAGCAGATATTTAAGAAGTTAGTCACAAACATAATGGCTTCATCAAGAGCCTGTTGGAGGCATTTGGGCTCTGTTTCACCAGAGGCTGCTCCAGCCACCTGGGCCAAGACGTGGGGGTTGAGGGGTCTTGTCCAATAGCATGGCTGGTTCTTGGTGTCCCCGCATTTCTCCCCACCTCGTCCCGTGCCAGGACGGGGGAAAATCCCTCCTGCCACATACATGCCCGTGCGGGGTCTTTGAGCCAGCCTAGGAAACTGATCCAGCTGGAAAATAACACAGGGAATGAGAAAAGAAAAATTGCATTTTCCCTGCAACCAACTCCAATCTCTGATGTTGTCCTCACCAGACCCCAGTACCCTTCCAGAAACATGGCCAAGAGGATGGAGCAAGTTGCTGGGAGGGAGGAGTGGGAAGGGTTGTTTTAGCTGAAACTCGATGTGGCTGAAGCTAAGGAGCCCAGAGATGGGTTGCTGGCCTGGGCAGGTGCATCAGGCAGGTTGTCACACTACCCTGTGCCACTCTGGTACCTGAGTCACCAAACTCATCCATGTGAGCATCACCTTCAGGCCTCCAAAGACTCCAAAAGAGACAACACAGCAGTGGCCTCCCCTCCCTCACACCCCCTGATGCTCCTTTAGCTGTTGCTGTTTATCAAAGCAGCAGTTCAGTTTTGTGTTTATAACAACACCCTGGGTACCACTCCAGTACAAACCAAGGCAACAGAGGGATGAGATGCTGAAAAGCATTTGTGTGTTCATGCCGTTCACATTTGGCAACTTCAGTGCAAAATGAACACTGAAGGTAAACCAAGTGCATGTCCCAAGCAGGGAAATAAGGATTACTGCAAGAACAAAGAAAATTCAGTGGAATCATCTGAACATAAAAATTCAAAAGCTGAAACTATGTTGCATTAATAGCTGTCTACTTCATTTCAAGTTCTGTCTGGAATACATCCTACTAATAGATAGGATCAGAGGCACACTGCAATTAGTCAGTTTAGTTGAAACATTTCTGCTGAGACATTTTTGCTCACAGAAACTGTAAATTTTACAATAAAAAAAAAAAGTTTCTCTATTCCTGTTCTCTATAAAAGAAACACAGGTTTTCCTGAGGAAAGCCAAAATGCTTCACTGCAGCTAAAACTTCATATCTCAGTTGGAAAAGGGCAGGACAAGATAAGGAGAGGATTTTCTAAGTCTACTCTAGCCATTAGCCACTTTGTGGCTTGATATCTTGATTTCATGACATCTAATAAAAAGTTAAGCTACAGGACAAGGAAGAGTCCCTGCATGATGAAATTATTTTTTCTGCCTCTACAAAATGCTTCAATAAATGTTTGGCACAGTGCAAGAAGTCCTGATAAGAGATATTTTCAATAAATTCCCAGCTGCATTAGGATGTAAACATAAAAAACAAGCATTACAAAAAAAAAAAAAAAGAAAAAAAAAAAAAGAAAAAGAGTAACAATTTACATTAGGACCATTCAGGCCGAAAAAAATAATTGCTGTAAACAAAACTAGAGGTTTGAATTATATCTTTAGTTTGGTTAGTCCACCTACTTCAATCTGGCTCAGGAACTGAAGGCAGAATCTGGCTTTTTCAGTGTACACCTACCATTGGATTACCAGGTCTGTGAAAATGTGCTATCAAACTTAAATTGTTGCTTCTTGTCTGTTGCCTGAACCCAAACCCTTTGCACAAAGAAGTAAGGCTACGTGGCTACGTTTTCCTTACAGTAAAACAAGTGGGAACAAGGAGGGAATAAAAGCCACCAGCAAAACCCACTCCCTCTGTTTAAAAGTATAGATGTAAGCAAAGAGCCCAGGGAGCAGCCCATATTAGGCAAAGTGCACTCTTTTCTTGTAAAAAGTTTGAAGAATTGAAGGTCTGCTCTCCCCACTTACGATCATCAGCGCGCTTGTGTACTGGGAATGAAAACAAGAGGAGATGTGAGGATACGGGAGCAAAGGGAGGGGCTTTCAGGCTGAGGGGAGGATGGGGTGATGAGACCTGCACAGAGGAAAACCCAAGGGCCACCCCAGCTTTGTCGTGGTACCCGTGGTATCACTGCTGTACCCACCCTGCAGCCGAGGGGGCACCTTTTGGCCAGGTTTCCCTGCAGAAGGGGCAGCTGCAGGGAGAGCCCCATCCCAGGAGCTCGTCCAGGTCGCCCAGCTCTGTGCTGCAGGTAGCTGTGATGGGCCACGCTCAGCCCCACTCCCCATGGGGCTTTGCTTGATACCCCAGCAAAGAGCACCCTGCACTCCAAAAGCACCCCCAGACAGACTGCGCACACCCAAGACACAACACCCTGCCTGTGATGACAAAATCAAAGCTTATTCTAGTTCTGAGAGCCTCCCTGAGAGCCCCCCTGTGCATGACAGCACTGGATAACCCAGTGAGGACACGTCGAGTAATCAAACCCACCTGAAGCACCGCGTAATGCTACACCTGGGTCAGGATCCCAGGTATGATTTCTGCCAGCTCTGCAGCTGAAAATGTGCTTTCTGGTATCTGGTCTCTATCAAGCTTCAGGGATCAGATTGGTTTATGAGCCTGCTTATATTTAAGAGCAAACAATTTATCACTGCGGATTTTCTGTGGAATTGCCTCGCTGTTGTTCCTCTGGTTCCACAACTACCTGCCCCCAAGAGCTCAAACCCTGACCCACAGGAATTGTGCAGCCTGGGGTGACTCCATGGGTACCTCTCCCTCCTTGTGCCCCCAAAGCACATCTCAGACTGGCATTTTTAATATTTCTTTTTAATTTCCCTGTCATGCAAGGTGTTTTCAATCACAAACATCACATAAGTGGTTCTGGTGTATAATATGAGTGAGAATGGTGCACTCTCTTCCCTTTACACACAGCTTCCTTCTTTATATGCCATGGCTTTTGGGTTGGTTACACCATAATCAATAAGGTGTGGGGTTTTCTCCCAGATAGACTCCACATACCATACAGTATGTTTAAAATTGCTGCATCAACAAATCAAAGTAAACAACCTTCTCTCCTCCGTGAGATGATGAAAAACATAAATTATGTAGTCTTTAAACAAATGGTAAAGAGTTTCCTTATTAGGCTTCAGGGTCCTGTGTGTGTATATGCCCATTGTAAAATCCTTGTCATTCCTGGGTCTGCAGGTCTGTATAATGTTCCTCACAGGTTCAATTGAGTGGTCAGCATACCAGGCTTGGGCTGGGGGGATTTGACATACACACACACACACACATTCATAGATATAGATATATGTATGTATATATTCATAAACTACAACGAAAAAGTTAAAATCTCTGTTGATTCTTCTGCAACAATTTTCTTGAGTGTGAAAGCTTGCCTTGCTTTCCGGAGATTTTCTCTTCCATTCCCCTTCTGTAGTATTTTATCCATGTCTTGCCTTGCACAGAACCACCTCCTGCATTCAATCTTTTGTTTTACCAGGTAAGAAAAACACATCATCCCTGGCTGGGAAAACAGCCTCGTCCTTCCCAGGCATGTGAGCTCTAGTCCACCTCAGTGTCCCTCAGACGATGGACCCAGTCGCATCCTCACCCACCACCTTCTCCTGGCCACAGCCACCAGGGCACCTGGAAACCAGGAGAGACCTGGGCTGAAAACTGAAAACAGACGCTGAAAACGCTGACTAAAATTGTGACAACACCTTTGCTCGGTCTCTCTGTGGCAAGCTGGGCTGTGGCAGACGTCTGGGTGAGCTTCCCAGGGGCAGCGGGTGGCAGGAGCCACGAGGTGCTGTGGTCCCTGCCCCAGCCTGGCCATCACTGTGACCATCAGCTCTCTGAGAGTGTCTGTGAGTGGGAGAGTCACAGCACCAGCCATTCCCTTCATAAATAATTTTGCTTGAATAAATAGCACCTAGTTCATTGCACTCATTATGGGAATTATCTTGAATAAGGCAAATACTGAGGTTATCAGAGAGATATGTCTTATCTAAGGCAAGTGGCAATTTTTAGGGGGGTCATCACTGTTGGCTGATTAAACATGATCCTGATGGGATGTCTGGCATGTACTTATCCATAGAAATGCCTCACTTTTTCTGGATAGCCTTTGAGAAATAAAGCCCGACCTGGTATCTTGCCCAGCTTCTGTTTCCTATGCAATTACCTGTTATCTGAAAGCAAATGTACAAAAGAGAAGGAGAACCAACAAGAACTTTGCAAAAGGAGGTGCTGGACCACAGCTAGGCCTCCAAGTATATAAGCTTTAACCCCACGATGTTGCTGTGTCTGATCTGAGATGTAACTCATATTAAAGATAGAAAATCTTTCAAGTTACTTTAACTGAGTCAATGAACAACCAAACCAGGATAAAACCATGAAACTGCAGGTTGAGGATGATCTTTCCCTCTGCCTCCCCACCTCTTGCTTCTCATGGGCTGGTAAGTTACTGTTTATACATTTAAAACTATAACTAGGACTGGAAAACCAAGTACTGCACAGGTAAATCAGCAGCATTAAGGATGTCTTTAACTACATTATTACATCAGTTTTCATGCCTCATTCATAACAATTGCTCTTTGGAGTAGCTGAGCAGGTTGCCACCATTGAGGAGTCAACCAGCACGACCCCCTGAGAGACCTGGTGGCATTACCTCTTTTTTTTTTAAGAAAGCTGGAAAAAGGAGAAATTAGGACATTAAGGTAAAAATTGCTACTTTCCCTATAACTGAGAGTGCTCAGGTTGAGATTTTTCTCAGTGCTCCATGTCTTACAGCACCAAGCAGACTTTGTGGTTTGAACATAAAGGCTTTGTGCTGCCTGTGAGCGCTCAGACATCAGGAAATCTGAAGTCAAGTATTAATGCAACGCTTGTGCCCTTGCATCCCTACTGAAACACAGCCAAGTCAATGGATATCTCCCGCCTCTTCCCTCTCTTCCCTCCCCAGGTGCACGTGTACATGCCTGTTCAGAGGACCCACAAAGGGACGGGAGAGGCATGAGAGAAAAAACACAATGATCAGTCATGTCCAGGGACTTCACCTTGGCTCTCCATGTGGAAGGCACTCCGGTGCTATAAAGTGTGGTGGCAACGTATCACAGGGAAATAAATGAGCGTCCCATGCTGGGCACAGAGAAAAGGAGGAATACACTAAGAAAAACTGCATGCCATGTACTTCGTGCAACTTGGGAGGTGCAGGGAAGAACCAGTTTCTCCAGCCTGGTGTTCAGACAGCCTCCTCAGACCATCTGTTCTCCCTCATCTAACCCACCATCTGCTTTCTTCAGCAGTCAGTGGAAGAGCCCCCCAGAGCCCTGTGCGCTCCCAGTGAGCCCCCAGCCCCTCCTGGAGCAGAAAGATCGAGAGGCTGGTGGGAAGCAGCACACAGCTTGGGAAGTGAGCCTCCCACCTTCTCTTACAACCTCCAGCCAGCTGGATTCACCTCGTATCCAGGAGTAAAGCAGAAGGAAATCACTTCTGCCGCCGCCACTGAGCAGGGTTTGCCCCTCGCACCCCTATCCACCCCTATCCACCCTCCCTCCCTGTGGGAGAAAGCAGGGAACACGTGTCACATGGACACCAAGTTGTTCACGGTGCCATGGGAATACTGGCCATGTGGGAGACATCCCAGCTGCATGCTGAGTGTAGTTTTGGCCAGACGGCACAAGATCTTGGTGCAAACCAGTCTATGAGTTTAGTTAAGGAGATAGCTTTCAATTAAATGGGCATTTTCTAAGGTGATGAATCATTTGAAGGTGATTTTGGGGTTTGATTTCTTAGACATACCACAGTTGGCTTCTTTAAATCACTGCTTTTTAAACACACCAAGGTAAGAATAGCCATAGTTTCTTCTCTGCTTTCGGCACTATCAGTCTTTCATGGTGCCACATTATCTGGTTACTTCTAATCAGATGTCCCTGCCCATGGCATGGGAATTGGAACTAGGTGATCTTTAAGGTTCCTTCCAGCCCAAACCATTCTGTGATTCTACGATTCTAATTTTACTTGTCCTGCTTGGTGAGAATCCCCTGGAGTATGAGCCCTCCCATCCTCACCCTTGGCTTTGAAACAGAAAGGTTAATTATCTGGAAAAGTGAGTAGAAATTTATTTACTGGAAGAAAAGAACCAACCAAACAAAACAGCTCATGCAAGGAAAGCTAGAGATCAGCACTGAAAAATCTTAAATACCTGACATTTTACCTGAGTTGAAATTTTTCTGCCATGGCTGATTCAGTGCGTTTTAACATAACATTAGGGACCTGACTCTGGTTCCATTTATCTCACTGAAAAAAAACCCAGAATAAATCTATTCTATTCTGAGGAACTAAACCATTTTGAAAGAGACTGGAGGTCAGCAGTAGGCGTATGAAATCTAGGCAAATTTACATGATGTAGGAGTGCCCAGCTTTTCAGCCACAGTGTAGCTATTAAGTGCAGGATCAGAGGTTCATTATATTAATGTTGGCACATAGTACAAGGTAGCAGATGACTGGGTAACACATTTCAAGCGGTCCCTGTGTGTCAGATTTAGCTTTCATTGAGCGCTGCTCACCATTATCTCCTGCAGAGACCTTTTCAGGCACCAGCGTCGGGGGGAACATGCACAGAAATGCTCTCTCCTCTTAGATGGAGAGATGGAGAGAGAGATGGAGCAGGAGACTTATCCCTGCACACCCACACCCAGCAGGACCAGGCTAGGCTCTGCGGGATGCAGTCCCTCTGTGGACCAGCAGAGCTTCAAAGCCTCACTGCAGCATCTCCCACCGAGTGTGGAAACTGCTGCCCATCCCTGCCCTCCCAGGACAGCCCCAAGAGCAGGACCAATAAATAAATGCTGTTCACATCTCCATTTCCTCAATCTAAATCTCAGGAGGGTTATGGGGTACATTTTGCTTTCATGTGAAGTGTTTTTGGGATGCATCCCACATTTCCTGCTCTTGGTTTTGCCTGTGTGTGCACTGATTGTGTGGATACTGCCTTATCTTTATCCCAGCTAAGCTTTTTTATCTGGGCTCTGCTGTTTAATGCTTAATACATCCCCATACAGTCACTTGGCGGCTGAACACATGCCTTGTGAAAGGAAGAAAAGAAGTGGAAGGGCACTTAAAGTAGATTTAAAGACTTATTACAGTAACCAGCAGTTCGTGCCAGACACTACATAGCTGAAACATTTAGCACAATTTCAAAACCTACCAAAACCTAGAGATTTTTAGGTTGATTTTTCTGTTATGTCTCCATCCCCCATTACTGGCTCAAAATAGTGCTCTTCAGTGCATAGAGCTGTACCAGTGCTACTTCTGCATGTGGGTTAAAAGCGAGACCCCAAGCACAAGCACGCAGGTCTCCAGTGGAGATAAGAATCTGCAGTCTGTGCTTCCAAGCAGGTCCCCGGCAGCGCTGGTGGCTGGATGAAATGCTCTCCTGAACGCTCAGGGAGGAGGAGCAGCGCCCATGACCCAGCAGCCTGCCACGGAGAACAGCTGCTAATGGCATTTCTTATCTCTTGGCAAAAGCTGCTGATGATTGTAATTTCCATTTCCACCCATTCCCACCTCCTATTAGGCCATTCTGTCTCCTGCAGCAAAGCGGAATAAAATATCTGTTGTGCTGGTGCACAGTCACCTCAGTGGCCACTAAACCCAGTCATGCAATGCAGCTTATTTAGAAACTCATTGCCGTGATTTAGAGATATTCTGGTGTTGTCTTTGCTTCTCCCTCACTCCTCCTTCTTCGTCCCTCTGTTTTTTGCCACCAGGACTGCTGTCTTAGTTTCTGGCTTCCACCACAGGCAGGAACATCTGCAGTGCCCAGCTCTGCCTGGTGTGTGGCTCAGCTTGATCCAATGCCTACACAGCTCCTGGAGAAACAACCTGCTCCATCAGGTCACAGTGTTTCCTGCACAGTCATGGGAGGACTTGAAAATATCATGAATGTTGCTGTGCCCACTATTCAGATCCAGGAACAGGGCTTTCAGTCCCAAAGCAGGCACCTGACCTCTCCAAAGGGCTTTCTCACCTATTCCAGTTTGCAGACCCTCCCTTCCCAGGAGGTCCCTGGAGGGAAGCCAAAGGTTTGCACTGCTTATGCTGCAGATCCATGTCCATGTTGTTTGGTGGTGAAGTCAGTTGTGTCAGCTCCGTGGATGAATGGGATGGTGAGAGCATTAGGGAAGCCTCTGGGTCATGATGACTCATTGTCAACTCTTTATGCTGACATTTCTCCTGCACTGGGTGAGCCCCAGATGTGAATCTGGCCACGTACCATGTCTTCTTTATCTCCCAAAAGGTGGGTGCAAAGGACAGCTCTCCTGATGCAGTAGCACTGCTCCTTGCTTTCTTTTCCCTGGACAGAGGGCAGGCAGACAGGGATCAGGCACCCTGAGGTGAGTCCCTCTGCAGAGCCAGGGCTTGGAGCCCCTCAGAGGGGAGCAGTGTTTGGATGTGGGAGCTTCATTCAGTCTGCAGAGAAGGCAGAGCCTGTTTGCAAATCTGGATTTCAGCAGGGCTCAAAAATCCCAAAGTGAAGACATACTGTGATTTAAATAGGGCATATCTGACTTACACATTCACTAGGGAAAGAGTTTAGCTTTAATCCTTCCTCCTCAAGCCAGAAGGCAAGGATCAGTCCCCTCCATTTTCCTCCTATTGTGTACCACCCTCTGAAAGATCATTAGACCCTTAGTGATGTTTAGATACACCGATGACGGGCACATCATGAACTCCTTAGAAAAACAAATTTGCTCTGACTGTTTCAAGGTAATTGGGGATTTATTTTCATTAAAGCCCAAAGCCCACCTCTTCAGTGTCTGGGTTGGTTTGAATAGGACTAGGAGGCCCAGTGTTCAACCTGGGCTTTGAATAGGTTCCCACAAAGCATTTGCTTCGATCAGACCCTGAACATGATGGCAAGTGCCCAACAAGTGAGTCAGTGAGGTTCTGTGAATCTGTTTATCAGACAGCAACAATCATTTGTGGAAATGTCTTTTGTAGGAACAGAAGAGTCTATTTGATGGTAGCACTGACTAATGTAAATGAGGATTAATTAATGTTTTCCTGCAGTGATGTTGGCACTGATAGTGCCTTATTCATGTAATTTAATTTCTATTGACAGGCTGCTAATGGAAATGGATAGTGATGGGTGTCTCTTCCATCAGGCATGCTCTGCCACAAAAATAATTCTCCAAACTGGCAGTTGGGCTCATTCTTCACTGGAAACATGAGGCAGTAAAAGAGGATGAGTCAGAAATGGGAAACAAAGGGACTTATTGTTTAATTCACATCAGTTGTCTCCCAGGTATTTGAACCACGACAAATTTGGGGGGTTCAGATCTGGTTTGGGCTTAGTTGCCCTTGAAGATCAGCTTCAATTCAGCCCCAAACCATGGATGTGCAGCCTCACAATGGGAAGGAGCACAGTTAAAGTGGGCGGATGTGCAGGCAGTCCCAGGCCTTGGGAGAGCAGAGGCTCAGTTCCCAACCTCTGCCTCCCTGGCAGCCCAGCCCAGCACAGGGAGGAAGAGTCCAGCAGGGTTAATGTGCACCAAGTCATGGCCTTCCCTCCCCACAGAGAAATCCAAAGCAGCCCGTGCTTTGAACAGGGCCCCAGGAAAGCCAGTGGTGTTATTCCAAAGCAGCAACCAGAAACAGCTGCTGGTGTGCAGGGACAGTCTGAGTCCAGCAAAAGACTCAGGTTGGGACACCGCTATGAACTGAGAAAAAGAGGCCAGTTTTCTTTTGGTGTTCAGCTCTACATTGTTCACAATTGCTCTCCTCAGTGTTTTGAAGTGAAGTTGGGGAATTGCAGCTCATCAGAAATCATGGATGTAGGAGAGCAGAAAGAAGTACTCTGGAGAAATAAACACATTCCCCCTTACCTACCTAATTCATGTACAAAATCCACATTATCCTGGGTTACACTGCAACACACATGCAAACATTTTTTCCTGTTTTATGTAATTCATTTTGCACATTTTTTACTTCTTGGGCAAAGATGCACTTTTCAAGTCTCCTTTTGCCCACGGGAACTCATGATGAATTTCTAAGGGGCAACAATTTTGTTCTGTATTGAGGAAGCCCCACACAATGATGACTGAAAGATCCCCCACGAGAGTGGGGAATTGCCACCCCATAGGTGCCTGGCACATGCCAGCACCCCTCTCCTTGCAGCACTGAATGGCAGAGAACCACCTTTCAACATCTCTGTATCTTCAAGCTCCAGGAAACGTCTGGCACTGAAGAAATTTTAGCTGTTGAAGGTCTTCCTCTGACCACCATGAAATATTCAAGGCCGCATTTTGGGTCGTACTGTTGCTTGTAGGACAGTCAGTAGAAAAAATACCTTGAAATGTGGGATGTGCCTGGTCATAATAAGTGGTAAGGCTGGAACAAGAGCTACATACCAACCTGCCACAAGCAGCCTGGAAACAAGGCACAGCAGCACCTCTCTGAGAGGCAGAAGCAGCTACAGGAAGAGCCCCATGGCCCATAGCTGCCCCACAGTTCTGCTTGTCCCCACATGTAGGGGCCTGCAGCTCTCCCTCTAATCTGATCACCCATTTACCTGCTCAGCATTAGCATTTGCTTAATCCTCATACCTTCACTGAACTCCATCCCTGTCCTTTCAAAGGAGAGCAATAACCTCTCCCCTCTGGGCATGCTGCTGCTACCCCCATCCTCTATCCAAACAGGAGGCTCAGTTTGATGCTTCTGTTGCGTTCTGATTGCAGCAGGAATGAGGAGAGTCTGGCATCTCAGAAAATGGAACCCATGCCATCTAAAGCGGAGCATCCAGAAGCAGGGGATACCGAAGTTGTGAGGGACTGTGATGTCCAAGTGAACCTCAAGATCTGGGTCTGGGTGAGATCAGCTGGGCTCAGAGCTGTGCCCTGGCTGGTGGTAGGAAAGCTGTGGTGGCCCAGCCTGCGCAAAGCCTTCCCAAGCCCCTGGTAGCTGAAATCACTGCTGCAGTAACAATTTATTCCCTGCTGCGCTCTGTGGTCTCTCCTTGCTGGGAGCAGGGAGGAGCCAGCTGTGGGAACCAGGGAGCCTGGTTCCCACCATGGGCACAGTCAGATGAGGAGCCAACCCCACTGGAAGTCCCCAGGAGGGCATCCACAGCTGCAACAGGGTTCTCCCTCCTGCCACTGATGGTGAAACAAAGATATTTGTGCCAGGAGTTGGGGAGTGGAAACAGCTCCCCAGCCTCATGCTCGAGGCACCCCTAAGGAAAGCCCCTGTGCTTTTAAAACTGAACAGACGATGAAAGAATTGGGGGAACAGGTACAAGAGCACAGGGCTTTCCCCTCCCTGCCACTAAGCAAGACCAGGGTTGTATGGATGTATAGTGACCCTCATCAGACAAGCTCACATGGTTAGAGAAAACAGGCAGGTTTAAAGGTCTAAAATCCCATCTTTGGGTCTGAAAGAGAAAAAGCAGTTTCAGTCTGGGGATATCTGAGCACAAGTCACTCAGTTTAATTTTGTTAATTACTCCAGGTAAGCGAAAAGAAGGGTTAATACCTGCACAGAAGGGAGGACTATTAACAAGGTGATGAGGTTAGGGAAAAAAGGGCAAAAATTACTGCCTAGGGAAGGGAGAAAGGTTAATTCAAGGTAAGACCTGAGGAAAAGTGTTAATAAAAGCCTGCAGAATCCTTGGGCTTCTGCAGTCAGCAGAGCTATGGAGGCTGGTATCCAGGCTCACCTTTGTCACAGAGGTATTTATCCCCTTTGCCCTCCCTTCTTGCAAGCCCCTGCCTGCACAGAGTCCTGAGCATGCCACCTGTGACTGAAAACACCTATTGTGCTCCCCAAAAGGCAAACGGGATGGTGCTTGGGCCTGTCCTTCTTACTGAAATGCTCTAATTAGGTGATGGTATGGAAAGTGACTTCAGTCCACCTCCCGCCGTCCCCTCCCTGCCTGGGACAGGGACCTGAGTAGAAGCCCTGCCCCCTTTTAGTGGGAATGCCAGCTGGGGGGTACACACTCGGACTTCTCTTTCCTCTCTCAGTGTCTTACAGCTGCCGACTGTGGCTACTGCCTGGATCGGGCCCCTCCCTGCCAGCAACATCCTAAACCTCAGTGTTGCTGGGGCAGCAAACAGGCAGGGGCAAGCAGGAATTCCCACTCAGATCACAGACTTGTAGGGGATGTGTAGAGGTCAGTGTAATTACACTGACTTGTAGGGTCAGTGTAATTCAGGTGCTGGGCAGAAACTGCAGCTGTGTGACACGGGGTGCTTGATGTTCAGTGCTCAGTGCTCCCAGTCTCTGCTCTGGCCATGCCCACACATGCTCCTTCTCCGTGGATTTGGCTGCGCTGGGGACTCCTTGGCTGATTTTACAGGGCTGCCTCAAGGCTTTGCTGACAGGGTGCAGCAGGGGCAGTTGCACCCAGTGCAGAGCATCCATGGGACAGACAACACAGCTCAGAGGTCTTGTGCCAAGGCTGACGATCAACCTGCTCCCACCCATACAGTGGTGAGTGCCCAGCAGCACCCCTGTGTAGTCTTTGAAGGACATCGCCCTGACAGAGGCACTGCTAAGGAGGTTGGGCAGCTCTGGGGTGGGCAGAAGAGATTCAACTGTGGCACTACCTCTTATTTTTATCACCTGTATCCTTTGCTGGACAGAGCTGACAGCAGCCCCACTCCAGGTTACGTTCCACTGGAAGCACAGGGTTGCCCAGAGGCTGGCTGATGCCACGTTGCTGCTTGTGGCAATGGATGACGGGAGATGATTTCTGTAAATCACTTTTGCACTGTTAGGTGATTCTGCCTTTTGGGCACCGACGACCATCTTAAAAACCACTCCCATACATTTGACCCCTGAAAGGCTGAGCACTGAGCTTCTGTCTGCAAGCTTCAGTATTTTCTGCTGGGTTACCGATAATTTATTCCTCCCTCCCCTTCCCGCCCCGCGCATTTGCTGCTTGCTAAGTCCATGAACTGACCTCCGGGAACGCATCCATTTAGATCTTCTGTCAAGGGAATGTGACCAGAAGGACTTGCTTTCTGCTGGATCCATCGAGAGAACCGCGCAGCATCTGATGAACATGCTTGCTGATCTTCTGATAATAATACCGTGTCACCCTACATCTTCAACACTCCCACCCCACGCAGGCTTTCTGTATCTGTTTCACTTACAGAACACAGTAATTATCTGTTTCACACGTGAATTTTCCAGTGGCAGCCCAGCATTGTTCAGCTGGCGGTGTTTCAGCGCAGGTTGTAGTCTGCTCTCGCAGCCCGAGAGGTAAACAAACAGCCTATTTAACGAGTACCAAATTCTGTCAATGCCGGTAGTTGCTATGGTGAGAATTCCCGGCGCGACGCCGCAGCCCTTGGTCACTCCGGGCAGACAAACGTGGGCGTTTCGGGTCACAACACTCTGTTTACCAAGGTGGGTCCGAAATACATCGGAGGGCAGGGGCAGAGGTTGCTGGGACGGGGAGCCTGCTAAGGAAACTGCCAGAAACAAACACTCGCGGATGGGAAGATTTCGGAACAATCAGAAAACCAGCTCAGGTCAGGAGCGCCGGATCCAGCGCTGGCTGAGAGCTGCTCTGTTGCTGTTGCACTGGTATTTTTCAGGGCAACCGCGAGCGTGCAGGGATCCAGAGCAAAAAATCCCTGGGCACAGCAGCCAGCGAAAGGCACCGACCTGCAGCTGCAGATGGAGAAATATCTGTGCTTTCAGCCCTCGGGGAAGGCTGTGCAGAAGAGATGAGAGAGCTGATAGCACGTTGCTTGATCTGCCTGCTGCATCCTCGCTGCTCGAGGAAGATTGCAGGCTCCAGGGCTGTCAAACCGTCAACTTTCACTTGGTTTGACAACAAACTCGCTTCACATACATGGTTACATTTAAAGAAAATAAGAGTAAGAAAAAAAGAAAGCTGTTGGAGCAAGCGATGCCCACAGATGCTTCCTAGAAGTAGAACGTTATTTTGCGATCTGGCACCAAGATTTTAGCAGCCTATAAAAGGTAAAGTTGGTACTACAGCCAGCCATTTGTACTGTACAAATAGGAGCTGTGAATATATTCTGGAAGTAATGTCAAAGAGGACCAGATGGGAAATGAGCAGCATTCATTCTAATTTAACAAAGACAGCTAACCCAGAATATGCATTAACATGTAGCATTTTTCATCTGCCTCCATTCAGAACAGATTCTCAGTACCATTTCCAAGGAAAGGAAATTGAAGGAATACTTGCTCCTTGGTGAATTACTGTTCTCTCGTAATTGGAAAAGTTTGGCATCTGAAGCTAGGTGTAATATGTTTTCCCTGGAAATGTATGCAAGGACACAATACACCCACAAACCCCTGCGTTTGGGCGTGCAGCCAGAGCCGTGTGTTTTGGTCCATGCTGGATGGATCCAGGGTTTCAGAGGCCTTGGGCACGTCGCTGGCCTGCAGAGAGAGATTTCATAAGGCAGAGCAGTGAGGGGAGGCTGTACCAGTTGTGCAAAGGCTCTGACAGCGGAGCTGAGGGGTCTCTCCCCAGCCCCAGGTCACTTTGCACATTACAGTGACAGCAGGTCTGACTCCCTGTTTCTTTGCATACTCCCATCACAGCTCGACTGTGACACGTGCTTTGGGCACACATGCTATGAGGGCTGAAACCAAATTCAGAGGCTACCAAATCCTACATGTACATTTTAAAAATGCAGACTCATTTTTGGCTCTTCCAGGATGCATCAAGTAGGGTGAACATGTTTGAGGGAAGGGAGCCCAGGGTACAATAAGCTGAAGGATTTCTTCATGTGTTTAGTAGAACCTCTGATCCTGTTTTTAAACCAACCACTATTTCCATTCCCCCTTTTTTTTCTTTTTCCCTTAAATATTTAGAAGGGATTAACTACAGAAAACAAGCCACATCCTGAACTTTTTTTTTTTTTTTGGCAGCATAAATTCCAAATTGTTCATTACTGGAACCCCTCTCGACTTCCAAGCTCCTTTGTATAAAATTCCTTTTTTCGAAGTCCAGACCTGCTGCAGTTCTCCCACCCCCCCCATCCTGACACATCACAAAGCCAAGGTTTTATAGCATTGCGCCCAGTGGAGCTCTGCACTTAAAACATCCATTAATTTATGACAGCAGTGCAACATTGACACACACTGAATGACCAGATATCAGCTCCGTTCCAGAGCACTCTTCTGTTGCCTTGGAGAAATGGACAGACACAACCTGTGCTGGGTCCCAGAGCTTTCTGCTGCTCAGCAGTGTTTTCCCGATATTTTAGGCACCCCCTGGGCCAAATTCTGCCCTGTGAGTGGCCCATCCTGGTTCGATCACAGGGAGCCCTGGTGCAGAGCCTCTCCTTTAAAAAAAGCAAATAGAGCGAACGTCTGAAAACCAGTTGAGGTCAGACCAGATCACCACCAAGGCTCTGTCTGACCTTGAGAACCTGATCAAAATGCACAGCTCTGGCTGCAAGTTGACACTGTACACAAAATGCTTTTTGTACAAATGAAGTATCTGGTTAAATGGATGCCTTTAGTGCCTTAGCTTTCTCTGTGCAGAATCCCATTTGGAGAAACTGCATGTAACTCCCAGCCAGTGACCTGTGCCTGCAGAGCACAAATCCTCTTCCTATCTCTCTCAGTAATACCTGAAGTACATCCAGTTGGTATCTGAGGAAGCCACATTCAAAAGCAGAATAGGATCTCAGACTTTCCAAGCTAGGGTTCTGCCCTCAGTCCCAGGGACAGCTGTGCTGGCTTGACTTGGTGAGAGACCCAGGGGACTGGGGACAGGCCCAATCCAGGAGCAGCACCCGGCTAAGGTCTTCAGCCAGGTCCAGACCACTCCCCATAGAATCACCCAAATCCCTGCTCCACAAGCTCTGGGATTCTCCCCCTGCACCGCCTCGTAGAGGGTCACTGCACTGACATGTGTGTGCTGTGTAATTCCCTGTGAACAAGACACAGGGGAGCCAGCTGGAAGTGGAGGCAGCTTGTTTCAGTACCTGCTTCATCACTGCTTTGTGTGCTGGGCAGGTGCAAACCCGGTTATCGGTGAGTGAAGCGAGGCACACGCTTTGAGACTCACTTGTTCATGGCTTTGAGAGTTTATAAAGCCACTGAACAATGTGAGACTGCTGCTGTGTGAGTATTCTGGGGCTCGTCACCGTCACGAACAAAAACAGAGGCTGGAAAAAAAGTCTTAACCTGCAATTATGTGCAGCACAGTGCACCAGATCCTCTATGTCCCACTAACTCTTTTCTCCATGCTTTCAGCCCCTGCAAAGCTGAGGTGCAGGTTGTCCCCTATTCATTAGGGCTGGACTAATGACTTACCAAGGCTTCTGAAATCACTACCGTTGCTGGCTAGGGCAAGGGAGGCAGCATGAATCTTTACGGGCAAGAAAGACTAATAATCTCTCTCCCTTCTCCTTTCCTCTAAAATCCTCCCTCACCCCTCCTCTCCCGGAACAAACACACTTTTTAAAAGGCTTTTAAATAATCTCATGTTCCTTAACAAAATTACAGCAGCAGTTTCCTCCTTTAATAGCACTCTTCTTCTTAGTAATCTTGTTTTAGCTACAGTTTTTGATGAAGAGTGCTGGTAGATGAATCATCTGTCGCCCCACTTGGTTATTTTGCCTGGCTCCAGGAAGAAGGTATTCTGTTTCAGAGCAAGGCCTCTTGTTCAGAAGAGGAAGCTCTCATTTATGTCTGCTTTTAACTAGGAGTGATAAAAAAATTTATTTGAATGGTTAATCGGGGCGTAAACAGATGAATTGTAAACATGACTCTGATCCAGCACAGTGGATGGCATGGTCCTGGCTCCCAGTCACTTATCTCAAATGAATTGAGCTGTCTTCTGCAAGCTGGAGGTCTGTTCCTGCACAGTGCCTTCTTATAGAAAGTGCTGGAAGGCACTGGTTGAAAAAAAAGTCAAAGACTGACTAAGATCCAAGTGTTAACAGGGGCAGGAGTGCAAGTATTTTAGTTCAAGAGCTATGATGTGGACATTCACTTCTCTGACAACCTCAGCTGTACAGAATCCCAGAGAGAGAACTTTTTTAGAAAGATACCTGACTTTATTTATCAAAATATGGTGTCAGTGAGAGAGAAGAAAGATTGCATGAACAGGCATATCAGATCAAACTGTGCATCAAACAGCAATTCAAATAAATGCATTAGTAACTGGAAAGAATAAAGAATCTATAGGAATGTCATAGCTATTGTCCTTTTTTTTTTTTCTTCTTCTTTTAATCTGTGTCACTGTGTAAGTGCAATACCAGGTCTTTGCCCTGGAAGAGCTTTCTCTTGTGCCTCCTTGCTGCTAAGGCTGGACTGGCGTGATACTCACACTGGGACATCACCACATCATGTTCAGCAGTGCCAGGTACAGGTCTGCATTTCCTTAGGTCTGACTGCTTTACAGCAAAGCACATTGTGTTACAGTGGTCTCTACATGGCAGAGGACCCTAACAAAAAGCAATCTCCATGCCTCCAATGCTGGGTAGATTTTCCAGGTCATCAGAAATAATGGACAATATCAGCTGAGGATGCTTCTGTGCAAGAGCGTAATATCAGTGGGGAGTGCATGAACCCTACTCTACTGACAGTGAGTAGGTTGCTTTCAAATAAAGAAGTTGGAATAATAACTTTAAATACCTCATATTTTTTCTACCATATTCTCCATCTTACTCACATTTAAGGTTAAGAAGCTGTGAGCTGGGCAAGGCCAACCACATGGCTATCGTGGTGAAAGGAGTGAAAAGTACCATTATATCTGTGTGCATACACCTGATGCCTCAGTACGTTGCACCATAGGAATTTATTGCATAGACAGGTCTCTGCTTTCCTCCCTACTCATTGACTATGTCCTTTCCACAGACATGGATATTTTACTGCATTTTCCTGAATTCTGCCACCTCCACTTAGCAGGAAAAAAGTAGTTCCTGGTCAGCAACAGCTCCTGCTCAGCCAAGTGGTTCAGACGTAGGAGAGGCATGTCAGGTCTCCCTCCCTCTCACAGCAGAGGGAGATGTGAGTGGCTTAGTATGAATCTAGATTGGGTTTCAATTAGTTAAAGTGCTAATTGCATCTTTGGGTCATTTCCCTATGAATTTTCCATGGGAATTAGAGAGCTGATGTACTGGCATTTGGCTGGATTCAACATATTCAGAGTGGGTTTTCGTAGCACTGGTCAGGCCAACTGATGTATGAAAGGAGGAAGGGAAAATTCCTTCCATGAATAAAGCACTAGCTATTTTGGTCACGAGTGGCATCAGCTACTTATAACTCTATTCCTGGAAATGAATGCATGGCTGTGCAGGTGGTATCAATCAGGAAGGTTTTGACTTGCTTGAACCTGGATGGACATTCCAAGAAAAAGAACTGGTGATCAGAGCTAGCGTTCAACTCAAGACAGAAAGAGCATCTCTGTGCCCTGACCTGCTAAGTTAATGCAATTAGGATCCACAAGGACCGATTTCAAAAGGGAACAGGTAAATACGAACATCAAGTATTTGGGCAGAGATACTATGAGGGCAAATACCATTACTCATTAGAAAATCATTGGAGGGATGCTGAAGAGGATAAGCATCACCTGCTGAAATCATGGAGACAGCATAAGGAATAAATAAGAAGGGACTAAAACATCACTACATAATCCAAATGAGAACTGAATTTGACTCTAACTAAAGAGAAGGAACCACTTATAACACACAAGAGGAATGCAGCTTGGGTGAGAATGACCATGAAACAACAGAGTTCACATGTCATAGGAAAGGAATGAAGGAAAACAGCAAAATAAACACAATGGACTTCCAGAATCCATATTTCAAAAACCTTATAGAACTGATAATCCTGAGAAACAAGTCTCAGAGAAAAGAGAATTCATGAAAATTTGCAGCACAATAACAAAACAATGGTAAGGACATCAATTCAAACCAATCCCATCAGAGCAGGGAAAACAACTGTCTTGTAATCGACAGACTATTTGCACAAATCATGACCACTTCATTGACTTCCAACACTAGAAATAGCGTATTCAGAAAATGGAAAAGACATTCACGTGCATGGGAATGTAAATGCATAGGCTGAAGATATAGGGACCAAGAAGGAAAAATGAAGATGCAAAAAGAAATACAACCAACAGGATCAACAGCGCATCAAGAAAACATAATATACATTATCAGTGACAAAGGCCATGGAAGAACTATCCAACAGGGAAGAAAAACTAGCATGTATGATGTAAAGAGAGTGGAAGCACTTGCCTTCTTCACCACAGCTTTGAGTAAAGAGACCACTTGTACCCAAATGGTTAACACAATTACTGCCATGAATGACAGGGAAAGACCTCAGTGTAGAAAGAAGAAAGAATAAGTGAAGAATACTTGCCTGGATTACATATAATGTGCTTAGACTACTTGTTAAAGCAATCTCACGGCTGTTACCAGCTCTCTGGGATCCGACAGAGAACCAGCAAGGTGTCAGAATACTGGAGAAGTGAGACATAACTCCTTTTTGGGAAAGGGAGGAGCTGAAGAATAAAGCACAAGGCAATGTCATAGGAATTTACAGAGAAAATTAGAGCAAATAAAGGAATGTTCTATAAACATCTGAAGTCAACAACATTATGCTGTTGCAAGAAAGAAAAGAGAAGGAAAAAAAAAATATTTAAACAAGCATCATGTTGTGTGCATGTCCAAGAGTGACTTCTGCCTGGTCTATGATCTTCTCATCTCATCCAGTGCTGCTAAGACCTCACTGGAACTCTGTGTCTAGTTTGGGGCATCAGATTTTAAGTTCATTGAGGAACCAGGACAGAGGAACTACAGTAGGACCACACAAATGATAAAGGGTCTAGAAAATGTGGTCTGTGATCACATAAGACCAGAACGATACTTTTTTTTTTCCCCCAATGTAAAGAAGAGACATCAGAGGAAGGCAAACAGTAGTCTTGAAACACAGAAAGGGTGGCAGCAGAGAGGAAGGGAATTTGCTGTGCTCCAAATCCATGGCAAGCAGGTCAAGAAGCGGGATCAAAATGCAGTAATGCAGTAGTGTACATGTTCTGATGGTTAACCACTAGACAGGTTATTATAGCTAGGAAATTTCTTTCTGGGGATGTGTTTAAAAAGAGGTCAGATACTCACCTGTTCTGTAAGAAGCAGGCACTGTTTGTCCTTCCTTGTGGAATGGGATAAACTAGGCAATCTCTGGATCTGACCTTGTTTTTTGTGATTCAGGCACCAGGGAGGTCACAGGCAGAGGTTTCTTTGAGGCTGACTACAATGAACCTGAGGAGCAAAGGCTGGTTGTGGGTGACAGACACAGCATGGTTCAGTCAGTTTTGAGAAGGCTTTCCTGATGGGTTGTTTTCTGAAAACCCACAAAGAAGATAAGCCACTAGGAGAGCAAGAACTCCCTATTAAGGGAGCAAATTAAGCCTCCAGAAGTGAGATCAGCTGAGCTGTTTTTCTAATATTCCCCCACCCCCCCCAAGTGACGAGTTAACATTTCCACCCTCACCCCAAGTGTTCCCATTTTAGGCAGGGCTCAAACACAGGTGGTGATGAGTTGGGAGGAACTCTCAAAGGCTGTGTTCAGTGGTTCTCCTTCACTTTATCAATATTGCTGGCCTTTAGTACCCAACTGTACAAACTGAGTCCAACTGTCTTCTCGGGCCAGACTCAACATATGCTTCTGCTGGCAGAAGACCAGGCCCCACAAGAAGAAAGCATGCCAGGCTGCAAAGCTGAAATGATAGGAAACCCCCTTTTTTTTTTTTTTTTTTTTTGCTTTAAAGCCCACAGAGACTGGTGCCAGATCAGAGCTGGGCAACCGCTGAAATAGGAAAGGGTAGTGCCAAGATCTTAGCTCCTTTCCTGGCACAGCTTACATCAAGCATAACTTTACTTTCCTAGTAGTAGTTGGGAAGATAGACAAATATAAGCGCTACCTTATGCTTTCTCCATGTAGTCTTCTCTTGGGCTGTACCAGTAGCTCAATCTTGACTAAGAGAGAACACTCCCTGGTCTTATACTGGAAGATATTTTAAAACAACATCTTTACAGTTTGTCTACTTTGCTGCCATGAAGAACAAGCATATGCATGTACGCACTTGCTGAAGACATTACATGAGCCATACAAATCCAACAGGACTTCAGTCAAAGTCAAGGGACAAGACATATCTTTGTCCTGCCAAGTCCACGGTAAAGCTCGAAATACCTTGGTCCAGCCAAGTTCCACAAACAAGAGAGAAAGAAAAATCCTTCTCCTCTGGTTACCCTCTAGCTTTGCTCCTGAGCAGTATTCTCCATATTCTTAGCCCTGGCCCATAAGGCTTCTCCTGGAGGAGAAAGGAGAGAAATTAATTCTTCACAGCTGGGTCTGTCCTGCAATGCCTTGATCTCAGGACAGGCAGCTGTAGCTTTTCTGGCCAGGAAGGGAGGGTTAACTCCTACCCTGCCAAAATTCACATGGACAACATCCAAAGTGATCTTCTTGCATTTAGCTTTCCCAAGTGGACCCATTCCAGCCTGGGTAAGTGAGTTGTATGTCCATATCCATATGGATACACATAAATGACATCCCTACACCTTTGCCTTCCCTAGGGCACGTGGATGAACCCTGCAACTTCCTAGATGCTATGATCCTCCAGGGATATTTTATGCAAATGATTTAATGAGCGTAATTGCAAAGGGTTTGCATACAGGCATAAACTTAGCACGAGTGCACAGCCAGAGCTCAAAAGCAAAAAATCCTGGCCCAGAGGGCTGGGAACGAGGAGGTGCGGGATGCCGGCACTCCACCCTGCCTGAGACTGGCGGTGAGCGCATCCCTCCCCTGCCAGAGGGACCGATGTTCTCCAGTCGTGTCCCCTGTGCAGGATGAGTAACTTCTGGCTGCAAGCTCAAACCCCAGTTAAAGTCAAGCATGAGTTTTCCCAGCCCTATTTCCACCCTTCTTTCATGCACAGCCCCTGATTCCTGCTTGCTACCATGAGCGGAGGTTGCCAGAGAAAGGAGAAGGAGCAGCAGCAGGAGGAAGGGAGGAAACAGCAATGAGAGGATATTTATGGGTTTTTTTTAATCTATATCTCAACAACTCTTGTTTTGGTAGGCAGGGAGCAAAAGAGCAGCACCTCAGAGCTTGTGCTCAGCACAGAGAAATTCGTATCAAGTGCCCCCGAGCAGCAGGCAGGTGCCTGCCTGCACGGGACTGCATGGACAGCCCCGTGACCCACAAAGGCACGGGGACCCTTTTTCGGGGAAGGTGAGGGGAGGATGACCCTGCAGCGGGGAAGGAAAGGTCTTGGCCTCACCCAGTGGAAAAAGGATGGCTGCTGGCGCAGGGTGCAGCCAGATGCAGGCTGGCCAGGAGAGGCGGCGGGTTGGGTGACAGCAGGCTGGGCTGCAGGTGTGGCTGTAAGAGGAGACACGTTACACTTGGCAGCCGGGGCCTTGAGCAGGCCTTGGAGTACACAGCTGATTGGGAATGAGTTATGGAGCCAGCCGCCTCCAGCGTGCTTGCTCAGAGTGGGGGAAGCCCAGTCCTATGAGCTGTCCTGCGTCAGGGGTCCAGAGCCTGGGAAATGCTGGAGGAAGAAGGGGGAAAATCCTGCCACCGCGCTCCGGGATGCAGAAGTTTGGCAGCCTGTTGGAAGTGACTGAGGCACCCAAATGCTGCACAGGACATTTTGCTTTTCATCTTACCCAACTTCATCTTGCTCCAGATGCTAGCAGGAGGCAGCCCTAGTGTGAAAGAGGAGCTGGACTGTCCTCCTTCCGGGCTGGTCACTCATAGCCTGGACAATCTGTGAGTGATGGCTTCTCTTAGCCTTGCTCAGCATCCACCTCCAGATCTGGCCACCAGGCTTTTTTAAAAGCTCAACATTCATTTGTTAAGAAATATTTTTTGCTGCATTACCTGAAAGCTGTCACTATGTCTGTGCTTAACTGTAATGAAACAACTTCCCATACCCAAAGAAGAATAGAGTGAAATTCCACAACACTTGAAAAATAATAATCACGTCAAGAGAACTAAGGAGTTCAGGCTGAAAATGGGGCTGCAGCTCCGAGAAGAATAAAATGAAAATTTCCCCAAGCAGAGAGAATTCCTGGAAATAGCTGCACCTCCCCTCTCTGCTCCTGTGAAGTCAGGCTACAGCAAGAAAAGGCATTTTAAAATGGCACCAGAGTTTTTGAGTACTATAGAATATTTACAAAGGCAAAACCAAAGTACAAAAAGAGCACACACTGTGCTCAAGGTAACAAAGAAATTCTGTGATGCAGCAGGTAACCGAGCTTGGCTCTGTAGAGACCAAGCATATGCTGTAACTACTGGATCATCTTTCTTCTGTATTACATTTGCTTAGCTTGGTGATAAAAATATATGTCTTCCTCCACAGGCATATTGACCGCATAATGCTGAAGGTAGATTGTGAGGTTTTATGTTTGTTTATGATGATACATGCAAACAAAATACCTGTCTTGCAAAATATTTTGGCTGCCATCCACCACAAAATAATCTTTAGGCAGAAACCTTGCCTAAGATACTCCTTCCCCTCAGCCACCAGAAAAAGTAGTTAAAAACTAAAGAGCATTTGCCTGTCCATTTGGAAGCCAGCAAGCAGCTGAGCTGGGCAAAGAGTATGGGCTCAGAAGAGTGTCTGATTAGCAAAAGGTAGCAACTTTAAAATAACACCTCAACCCACCGTGACAGCCCTCCCTCGGCTCCCCCCTCTTTCCCTCTGCCGCCTTCTAAAGGTGGTTATCCCAGAGGTTATCTTAACCAAAAAAATGTTTGAGTGCAGTTATGTTGGGAGGCACAGTTTCAAAGAGAGGACACATAAAATAATTAAAAGCAATATTCACCACTCCACTTCAGAGAGCTCCTGTTTGAGCTCCGGAGGGATGAGAGGGAAAGTAAGGGATGCTTCCTGGAGAGCAAGTAAGGTGAACCAGGATAGCAGAGGGGTAGGCTCAGGACAGTGGGGATACAGGAAACTGGAGCAGATTGTGGCAAGTGGGAGACATGGTGGGGAAGGAGAAGCAGGTCTGTAGGTGGGGAAGCAGGAAAGCAAGGGGAGCGGGGCGGACAGGAGGATTTTGGAGAGCGGCTGGCCAGCTGGCACACATATAGCAGCTGCTGCTGTGTCAGCCTAGGAGAGTAGCTGCAGCTGCACGCTGGCCATGAATAGCAGAGGAGCAGCGTGCCGGCTGGCTGCTGGAGGGACAGGGGGCAGCCGGGGCGCTGAAAAGGCAGGGGGAGGCTCTGTGAAAGGTTTTCTGCGCAGGGGAACATGACAGCCCTTTGATTTCTGAGCTGTTTGTTCTCCAATTGTCCCCTCCGGTGGATGATCAGTAGTAAAGAGTTAAATGGGGAGGGGGGTAGGGAGAGAAACAGAAGGAAAACTTAGGTCCTAAATGCAGATCTGGGCTTTGATAGTGCATCCATAGTACGCAGTTGTCTGGATGTATAGCTTTCATAGTTGTCAGCAGGGATCAAAATCACAGGGTGCTTAAACCAAGGAAGAACTCTCTGCTCGGTTACTCTCATACTTTCTTGAGCCACCACTGGAGGAGGACATGATCCCACCACTCAGCCATCTGCTCTGTGCACCGCACATGTCACCGAGAGCACTCTAAAAGCCATCCTGTGTGAACTCCTGCCGGGCCGTGGGTTCACACACCCTTTGTGCCTCTACATGAATGTGGGTGTGCACACCCCATGCACTACTCCACAGCCGTGTGTGCATGCACCATGGGTGGTCCTACACAGCTGTGGGTGTGTGCACCCCACATGCTCCTCTGGGGCCATGGGTGCTCCCGCCCTCAGAGTTCCTCTACAACCATGGGTGCACCCACCCCATATGCTCCTCCACAGCTGCGAGAGCATGCATGGTGCATGCATGCTCTTCCACTGCTGTGGATGATCCTATACCATGTTCTCCTCCACACCTACATCTGCATGCACCATGCATCTACATGACTGCAGGCACAGCCAACCAATGCAGTCCTCCATGACTGCGGGTGTACAGTGTTCCTCCACAGCTGTTGGTGATCCCAACCCTGAGCACTCCACAGGTGTAAGTGACCTCACCCTGAGCACTCCTCTGCAGCTCTAGGTGATCCTATCTAAAGCACTTCTTTACAGCTGTAGGTGATCCCACTCTGAGCACTCTTCCACAGCTGTGCCAACTCCTGCATTGCCGGGGTGCTCCCACCCCAAGTATTTCTTGGCTGGATGTGCTCTTCCATGCCCATCTGTGCGTGCGCCTTGGGCAGTTCCACACGAGCGTGGGCGCACGCACCGCGTGCTCCCCCGCAAGCAGAGATACACCCTCCTCCACGCCGCGGGCACGCAGACCCATCCTAGCGCTATTCCTCCAACACCGTGGGTGCGCGCACCCGCACCCACCGACACGCGGGGAGCGCGTACCACTCCCGCAGGCGTCCCGCATCCCTTATCCCCCCTCCACCACCTGCGGCCGGCGGGGCAGGGCGGGGCGGAGCGAGAGCCGCCCGCCGCCC